>RJWT010031773.1:0-14296 GCA_004365215.1 Cuniculus paca | reverse complement strand
TATCACTTTTATTTATTTTATTTTATTTTATTTTTTTCAGCACTGGGGATTGAACTCACGACCTTGCGCTTGCCGGGCAGGCGCTTAGACCGCTGAGCTAGATCCCCAGCCCTGTTTTTGAGACAGGGTCTCACTATGCTGTTCAGGCTGGCCTTGAGCTCACTTTGTAGCCCAGGCTGGTCTCGAACTCACAATGATCCGCCTGTCTCAGCCTCCCGAGTGCTGGGATTACAGGCGTGAGCCACCACGCCCGGCTGGCATTATCACTTTTAAAAGTAATGTGATTTAACGGTTTCTTAAATTACTGAATATATTTGGAGTCTGATTGTCTTTTAGGAAGCATGCATTTAAGGCTACTTGTAAAATATTTCAGTACTTAAAATTGTGGGAATCCTAAACAAGTTTTAGTAACTAATTACATTAAAGTCAAGAAATATATATTGTGCATGTTTGGTGCAATTAATACAAAGGATTCACATGGAGGATGTGGATGGTAGAGAAAAGGATGACAGATACAGATGTGTAAGTCAGTCCTAGTCTGGAGATAAGCCAAGCTACCACAGGAGAAAGTGTATGTAGAGTCAATCATATTACGGAGTGGTGAGTGCTGCACACTGAACTGTACAAATTTGCCACAGAAGTGCTGAGAAGACAGTGAATTTGTTGAGAATTTTAACTTACATTTCTCAGGAAGAGAAAAAGATAAAGACAAAAGCAAATAATGCACCGGCTTTAGAAGATGAGGTAGGGCTTTAGATTGAGGGTAGCTCTTTTCAGCTTTTATCTAGGAATTGGCTCGTGAAGTCACTTAATTATGTAAAACTGTGATTCTGCATTGTACTATTTTAATTCAAATTTAAAACTTTAATTTGGTTTCTGTAACCTTTTGTTATTGTGTTAAGCTTCCTTATAATTTATACAAATACCTAAGCACAGCTTTATTTTCATTTTAAGCTGGGTATTTATTAATAAGTTGTTCGACATAAGTGTTTCAATGTCAAAATACATGAGACTTCTGAATAAATACAGTACATACTTTGAAGAGATCTCTTCTATGCCTTTTTAATATATTTTTCTAAAAATATGCTGTTAGTCTTTGGTTTGAAGACATTTCTCCCTGCTTTTGTGTCTTATTATATTTTAGTGGTTCTGTTATTGCTTTTCTTTTTTATCTAAACTTAATTAAAAAGGAGTTGACTCAACCCCAATATCACACGAACAGGTAAGACAAGTAGATTCTTCTTTGCAATCATCTTCTCCATATTAATTCCATTTTGAAGGTCCATGAACGCATTCAGGTCACACTTCCAGCTTCCCGCAATTTTCTCAGTTGTGGTTTGGCTGCATAGAGGAAGAGTCATCTGTTGCTCCACACGACTATGAGAAGTTTATTCCTGAACAGTAATTTGGAGCAATCTGCTATCTTCTCTTGCCTAGAACATTACATAGCAGTCAACAGCTCTTCAAGGTAGTACTTCCATCGATCCAGCTGCATTGAGCCCAATCTACCTACTGTCACATTTGCGGGTCTGTTATGTCCTCTTCACATTCATGAGACTTGAAGTCCAAGCTTAATTATGGGAGAATTGAAGGAGTCAGACTTGACTCAGAGAAAGCAGCTCACATAAAATAAGACAACTGATGTTAGCTTTTTGTCTGTGGGCTACATGTTTGCTGTAAAAGATCTCAGTAGCAGCAATGAGGATGTCTTAGTCACCTGCTGCTTGGTTCCTCTGTCTTGACTTAGAACCTATCTTCTCTTTGTTCAGTGGTGATCATTTTTAGCACTTGAAACCTTGATGAAAATACTTCTCATTTTCAGAGATAATAATATTTTGAATTTTTTTTAATCTGGAAAACCCAACACTTCAGTTTTGCATATCACCACTTATACTTAGAAAGCATGAGGCTGTCACTTACAGTAAAATGAAACTTACATTGGCCAAAGAGTATTACAGTATTGCCTGTAATTATTTCTGACCCAGAAATAATATGTATTATATCAAACACTGTAGAGAACTGTTGGTTTTTCAATAACACACCTTCATTAGCCACTTTCAAAATTTAAAAAAAAATCACTTTTTATGGGTCAAAGACATAAAAAAAAGCAGATTCATATCATTCCATGTAATACAAATTAGGACATCATTCCCTCAGGAAGGAATACTTCAGCTGCTTGGTAATCAACTGTTACTAGAGAGAAGAAATAAATGTCATAACCCCACACTCATGCTCCAATAAATAAATACTGAAAGAACAACGCAGAAATGATTATCTAGAATTTAACTTTTGCTACTCTTTGCTACTTATGGTGAGAAAAAAGCATACAAAGAAATGATCACTGTTCACATTCAACTAACAAGACTTTGATAGTTCCTTCCTTGGAATTCTTTCTTAAAAGAGGATCGTTGTTATGGAAATCTTTTCAGCTGAAAGCCCTTGTATTGTGGCCAGTTGTAGATAGGTAGAGGCTGCTGGTATACAAGTTATATTCACTGAAGTACACAAGTTATATTCACCTATGTAACAAAAAGTCTGTCCTCCAAGGGGGTCCATTGTGGGTAGTAGAATTCTTTGTCCAGAAGTTTAGTTTTTAGAGCATTCTACGTCGCAGGAACAGAATACATATATGTATAATGCAGTCTCGGGGAATAAAAAGTAGGCGAAATTATCAATTAAGGTAACATTTGTTTTTTAGTAATAGTATTATGGAGCTAAGAATGTAAATCAGTGGTAGAGCACTTATCTGGCATGTGTGAGGCCCCAGGTTCAGTCCCCAGCATTGCAAAAACAAATAAAAAATTGTGATAGTATTTCTTTCTCTCATAGACTATACACACTTGTTAAGAATGAACATTTTTAGATGGAATTAAAATGTGTAACCTTAAAACTTTATTTCCTTATAGCTTGATTCTCTTTTTTCTTTCTCTTTATTCACATTAATATCTGTAGATCATTTATAGAAATAGAAACAATGCATACCTTTTCTGACTTAATAAAGCACTGTATGCACTTTTCTACTATTATATTTTGTTTCCTTTTCTTTCATGCTGTCACTTAACTAGACAGTCTTTCCAACCCTTACTTGAGGTTATCCAATTTTCCTGCTCCAAAGTTGATAGTTCTGAACCTCCTTAGTTCATTCTCCCATCAATTAAATCCTGGCCAAACAGCTGAGAATGAATTTCCGAAATCTTTAATGTAAGGACATCAAATAAAAATCAGTTCATTTCCATTCAGTCACCTCATGGTCATGATACTTTAACGGGTTTTGCAAAAGTGAGGTCCTGTTATCTGCATGTTCCCTGTTGTGATTATTTTTTGTTTTTTCCAGAGCTTCACATACGCAGCATTCATAGACTGACGGTGAAGATCCAAGGGGAATTCTGGGCTTAGCTGGTTAGCACATTTCATTCATAGACTTGAAAACCATGTCCCTGTGTGTGTGTGTGTGTGTGTGTGTTTGTAGAGGGAGGAAGATTATAGGGATATTTTTCATTTCTTGACTGAACACGCTAATGCCCTCTTACATGCCCTCACTGCTTTTAGATTCCCAGCTGCCCTCAGGGTGGGAGTCTACGAGCAAAACCTCCTCTGGGCCTCCTCAGAGGACAATCACCAGCAAGCAACTGCCTTATTAAGTTACCTAAGGCCCTCAGGACAGGTCCTTTCCTCTCCCTCATGCTCCAGTTCTTACTATACATTCTTTGCTTTCTAGCAAGATCACTTCCTCCCTTGTGTTCCCTGAAAACTCGTATGAGAAAGGGAACGTTGTTGCCTAATAAACGACTTTTCTTTTAAACCACAATTCAGTTAAAACTTCATCCGATCAGATTTTTCTGACTCAGTTTCTCCTTACACATATCAAATAGCTGTCACCTTCTCTGATGTTTTTGGGTCACTTGTGACCATGTGTCAATATGTCTGTCTGCCTAGTGAATTGGTGAAATTCTTGATTTCTGTGCTGCAGGGCATTGAATAGAGTCTGAAACAGACCAGAGAACTGGTTGAACTGAATTGCTGAGTTCATTCAACATTTATGAAACCCTTAAACAACAAGAATTATTATGAATATGATCATAAACATAGTATCTTATATACAGTAATTGGAAAATTCTCATATATGTACAACAGAATTCATTGTGACTTCTGGGAATCTAGAGAAGAGTTTGACAAGCTTTTGATATCATTTATCATTGCTGAAAATGATGTGTGGAGACATTTAGTAAGAAAGATACTCCTTCCCTCAGTCCAAAAATTGTTTTCTGGATCCTCAGTTTTCCACTATTGACCAATAATTTCAAGATGCTGATTATTTTCCTGCTCCAAAATGTTCCTGATAAGATATTTTGCTTTCACTGAACCACTTGTCTTCTTTATTACATGCTTGTAAACAAAAATATTGGAACTTAAATAGAAATATTTATTATTTCTTTTCTTCTGTGATCTGTCAATTCTTCATAAAAATATATAGCCATGTTTACTTCTTACTGGTAAAACTATCATTAAAGTGTTTCAATGATTGAGATTAGTGTCCAAATTTGAGTAACAATAACTAAAATCTTACCAGAAAAAAATGCAAATATCGTAAGAACTGAAAGATTTCAAAGAGCCAAGAAAAACAAATTCTACATTTTCCATTTTCTCATTGCTTAACTGAACTCTAAAAACCTTTTAATTGACAGCAAGTGGACCAGAGTAGGAATTATATTCACAGAATCAAGAACAAATGTCAAAATCAAGTTTATTTTTAATATCCTTAAACCTCATTGTCCTTTCGAATCATGCTTACTCCTGATTTAGCAGTGTGTGGGTGTGTGTTTGATATTCAATGAAACTCAATTTTTGGAAATTTGTGAAACGATAATCTTTTTATTTCCAAATTTCCAAAACTGCCCTTTGTGCTATGCTTAGATGAATGGAAAATTATACTACAGCATCAGTAAGGCATGGTCAAAACTTTATTTAAGAAGGAGTTCAGGATCTTATTGCTTCAAGTAACAGGATATATAACTTAAAGTGGCAGAAATATTGGGAGACTCTTCTTATCCTCTATGAGATATCAAGCAGGAGAAACATTCTAGTGGTGTCGTCTTTTTTTTTTTTTCTGTCTTTAACAAAAGTTATGGTTCTCTTCATGATTACAAGATAGCAAAAGCAATTCCTAGCATCATATGCAGACTCATCTATGGTAGTGAAAAGGAGAAATAGCCTTTTATTCCTTGGGTCTCCTTATATTGAGGAACTTTTCCCATGACTCATAGGCAGATTGATCCTCAGAATGCATGGGATAGGATCTGATCATTTCTTGTGTCCTAGCTGCAACAGAAGCTGGGAAAGAAGTTCTGACATTTTTCATTTTCCTAAAAAGGATCTGCCAACAAGGAGTAAGAAGCTGGAGTAGGAGATCACTTTCACAGGTCAAAGTAAAATTGAGTTATACAGTGCTCAGTAAATGAATAAATGCTATTGAGTGTAGTACTCAATACCAAATAGAAACATTGATTTTAGAGTTGCCCTTCTTATTTTGATTTTATTGGTCTCTAGAACCATTTCATATACTTTAGTAGACTCTGAACATTTTAGAGGACTCTATCAATAGGAACATAAACTTAGACAATTTTTAAATAACTTTTGTTATAATTTATTAATCTATTGTCTCAACTTTAAGCCTACCCTTTTATAGTCCATTTTATGATGCTGAAATTTGAATTTTAAGCCACATTTTCCTTCTCCCGCTGGTTCCCTGCTTAACTCCAACATGAAAGGTTCCAAAGGAGAGAAAGTGGGAGGCTAGAGGAAAACAGAGGGAATTATTCCGTCCTTTTGCTTGTTAGGTCTGTTTTTCTGCTTTTTAGTCCTATGCAATCTAGAAACAATCTCAGCCTGCAGTGGCAGATCATTTTGGAGCAGCAGTTGATTGTAGGCTGGATTATTTCCAGTGCTCAGGGGACTAGTCTCAGTGGCCCTGTACAGTGACATTAGCCCCAGCTTGCTGTGGCATCACCCCAGAGACCTGAATTCTGGTCCCATGGGCAATTCCTCCAGGCCCAGAGACCAGCACCAGTGTCATCACAGATCCATAAAGCAGCTCCTTCAATCTTCTAGCTTTAATAATTGCAACCTCTTCATTTCCTCCACTAGTCCTAGGGTAGCTGTTTCGGACACTGCTCCCTTTATGACATTTTAGTTTAGAGAATACCTTTACTTTTTCGGTTCTTCAAAATCTAGTCATCAATGATTTATCTATTTATTCCCTAGATAAGCAAATTCTGCTGTATTTTTAGGGGAGCAGATATAGATCCAATTGTGTTTTTACTCAAAAAAGCTTGTAGCATGTCATATTTTCCTGCAGCCTTATATCATGTACATTTTCATATTTTTCTTTGGCTCTCAAATACAGTTTCCCACAATTTTGAAGGGTTCAATTCTTCTGTTTTCAACTTTCTATCACCATCATCACAGCATTTAAGACATTTTTAAATAATGAGCTATGTGCTGGAACAGCAGATAGATTTAAGGATTCCTAAACATTGTATTTTTAGAAAAATCAGAACTTTACTCCATATGTACAAGTTTCTCCAGGCTCTGCATGCATGCTTTTGAAATTGAAACACATCAAAGAGCAATGTGGCTGAAAAAGGAGAAGAAATGTGGGGGTGGAAAAATGAGAGGGATGATGATGTTTTTGGAATAGAGGCACAGTAGGGGATTAGAGGTGACAAGAAAGGAAACTAGAGTAGCAAGAGCTGTCAGATGAAATACTCTAGTTATCTCTGCAAATCAATGGAAAAGGTGCCTTTAGTGGTGGCACTAGACTAGGGCAAAATGACCCTTCCAGAACCTCCAGATTGACCTGGACCATTTAACTTAGTACTACTGGAATTCACTTCAAGAAGAAATAACACTCAAGGAAGCTTAAGAATTTGCCCTTCCGGGCAGATTAAAATATCCTGTAAAGGCTTTCACAAATGCTATTAAAAGCTAAAAAAGGAAAGGGAGCAAGTTTACAAAGAAATACTATAAAATAGGAGAGATAGAGTGGGAAGAGAAGGGAGGGCTGCAGGATATGTTACATAAGGGTATAATTATACCTGCAACATATTTTCCAAAAACTTCACAAACTTTAAGTTTTCTGCTTCTGTGATTTCAACACCCAGTCTAGATATAGCCTTATAACTGTGTAATCTGGAGGAAATATGAGATGTATCACTGATTACTTTGTGTTCCCATCTGTCCTACTTTTTATAGCTATCTATAGCTTTGTAGTTGACAATAAACTATTTCATAAAGGCCAGCCATCTCTCATGATTTTTCAATTGCCTTGCTTCTACCTATGAAAGACTTAGGGGAATGATTTTAATGTTTCTTTAAATTAACCCTTAGTTGCAGTAACCAAAGAAAATCCAGTCTTTGTAAAGTTCCTTTCAAAGAGTACTGAATTTGAATACAGTAGCTTAATGCTCAAATTAGGGTTTTGTGCATAGGTAAAATTACATATATATATATATATATATATATATATATATATATATATATATTAGTGAACATATTTTAGCAGTATGTGGAGCAATTCATCTTTGCAGACCTGAAATAGATTTCTAGGAATTCTCATCTCTCTATTCCATGTGGGGCATTCTTAGCTTGAACACCTATATTTGAGCCTCTTTTTTCCTCATTTGGAGGGACTCCAACAGGTAGAGAATTCTGGAGCTGAGAACAATCATTTCTCATTCATTAAGTGACAATACAGTTTACTCTGTCAGGTTTAGGAGGTCTCACTAAATCGGAGGGCTCACTGTGATTAGGCAAAAAAATTAAGAGCTGAACTAAAGGAAAGGAGGTATTGGAAGAAAATATACCGACGAAGGTGAGTGCTGAATTACAGGAAAAGAATGAAATAATAAGGGAACAGAAAAATAATTTCCTGCATGGAAGCAAGTTCTATCACTTTGTTTCCTATGAAATGAATATAAATATGATAGCAAAGATGTTCAGTATATGTGTCATCATCTAGAAAGGCGAGTTGTTGAGTGGTTGCTATTTTGGAGCACTTTGATACATTTTAATTTACTTATTCAGTAAATATTTATTGAGTTTCTATTATGTATTAGGTATTTTTTAGGTACTGGAAATAAGCGAACAATAAAAGTTCCTACTTTTAAGGCATTAGACAACAAACATTAAACACAGACAATGCACAATTTCAAATATTTATAAGTATCAAAGAAATTGATGGAATAAAAACAGCTTTAGGAGGTAGTGGTGGGCACTATTTTAGGTAGAGTAGGGAGGGAAGGTAACTCTAGAGGGACAACATTTGGTAGAGACTTGAAAGAAATAAAATGAGCCATGAAAACACATAAAAGATAATTGCAGGCACAGAACTAAGAAGTACCTTGAAATAGGAATTAACTTCGATGTTTCTGTGGGTCAGAAAAACAAAAAAACTCATGTGCCTCAAACATAGTAAGGGAGAGTGAAAACGGTTTGCAATAAGGCTGGAATGGTGAGGAGAAACATGACTGCGTGACATGACATTCCAGAATATGTTAAAGGATTCTGACGTCTTTCCATTTCAGTGGAATGCTATTAGTGATATAAGGGTAGAAATTATGCAGTTGGTTTATGATTTAAACAGTTAAGTCTGGGTATTGTAAGGGGAATGGACTTTAAGTGATGGAAGTAGTTGGACCAGGTCAAAGGTTTTGCAGCAGCATGAGTGGGGAATAAAACTAGGGCTCAGTAAAGATGAAGAAAATGTGTCAGATTCATGTGCTAATTTGAGATAGATTGGGAGGACTTGTTGAGATTACTGAGATGTGATATAAACGAATGGAAGGGGAATTTTAGCAAACAACTGTAGAATAGTAGTATAATTTATGGAGATGAAAAAGACTGAAAGAGCATTTGAAGAGTTCTATGCTGGTGTCAGTGAATGAATATATATATATATATATATATATGAAAACTGCTTGATGTACAAAGGAGGAGGAGATATGGGAATGCGGGAAATGAGTAAAGTTGGTCACAGAAAAGTTAGTTCTAAATGATAAACAAGTAGAGTTTCTGCCAAAATGAAATCACATTCAAAGTGAAATCATGCTTTTAAGACATTCAACAGATTTTCATTTAAAACTATGTCTAGGATGCAGTGAAAATTTAGGAATGGAGAAAAACATGAAGAAATAGTAGCAGGAAGAAAAGTAGAGAACAGATAGCAGTAAACCTGGTGCCTGTTGGTGCGTCCGACACTCTCTTGAGGAATCACTCACTGCCTTTTTCTCTTGGGACACCTCCTTTTCCCCAAGCCTGGGCCAGCCCTGTTGGCCACATTCAAACAGCACAGTTAGCACCCTGTCCACAGCTGACTCAAGTTGAGCCAAATATAATTTTCGTCTTGAAATTTGGAATTAAAATCAAGCGATATTTGTATCTGTTTTGAGGAAAAACCCAGGCTTGAGTTTTTATTGTAATATGCTAATGTGAGAATGTTAAGCTGACCATATGTCACTTTCTGAGTCTGAGAGTAGAGAAAGTGTTGCAAGAGAGAAGAGGAAATCAGGTAATGAGAAAAAAAAAAAAAAAAGCAAAAATGGGAGGAGAGTTCTGACTGCTACTCAGGCTGCAGAGTGGGGCTCTTCATTTACTTTTATCTCCTTACAAAACCCCTCCTAATTTGTACATTCTGTTACTTGCACTGAAAGGCAAACTGGAAGCACTCAGAACAATTATTTTGATGATGATTTCATTTTGAAATAATGTCTTGTCAGGAAAATGGCAAAAAGGAGAGGAGTGTGGGGTGTAAAGGGACACATGTCCTTCTCCTTGCCCATTGTCTCACATGGCATTATAGCATAATGTGCTATTGTCTCAGAGAGGAAAAAAATTCTGCCCAATAGACAACAACTAGAAAGATGGACATATCTAATTTTAATTGGATAAACTGCAAGCTGACTTAAAGATCGATTGCATGTTACAAGTACACATATATCCATACTTCTTTTTCAAACTTTATTTGTATAATATATATACAGGTAAGTAAACAAGTGAACGCACTGAATTTTCACAAACTGAACATACTTGAGCAATGTGTTGTGCAATCAACACATCAAGGATCTCAAGATTATAGAATTGTTTTTAATCTTTGTACTTAGCCAGAGAGTTCACATATTTGCACAGATTTACAGTATTTAATTAATCTTTAAGTGAATAGACTAAGCCTGAAGTTGCTTCTCCTCTTTTCCCTGTCTTATAACCATTGCTATGCGTTATCTCACTGCATTATGTCACTTAATCATTGCCACAACCACATTAGGTTGAATGCCATGCCCATTTACAAGAGGAAATAGAGCCTCAAGGTGTTTAGGGACATGCACAAGACCATATACCTAAAATTTTGTCTCAACTGTGCTCTCCTTCCAAAGTACTCTTACTTGGTACCTGCTGAGTTTAGACAAAATGATGTGAGTCACTGCCGGCAAACTGTTTTGAATACACAAGTGATGTTGTATTTTAAGTAGTGAAGTTTTCAAAGTATTTAAGATAGGCATGAGGCTGCTAGGTTCTGCACCAAGAAGTGACAAATGAAAATAGTGATTGCAAGAGATGATTTTAGATGTACATATTTAAGAATATGGATTGGAAGTGAATATAAGTGTTAAAAGTAATGCCAGCAACAGTCATAGCACATTGAGGACTAGGATGAAGCTCATGGACTTTTGAAGGAAGATCCAGTGAAGCTAGAAAGGCAGATGTAAGCAGAGAAGGGAAGGGAAAGTTGAAACCACTTCCCAAGTTTGCAAGCCTAGGAAACTAGGGTGATGAAAAGGAAGGAGGTGGCTATTTTGGGTACAGTGAGATGACAGTATGAATTTGGTGTTTAATATTCATACAATCAGGAACTATAATATATAATAAAGAAAAATTCTATGGCATCTTCTCTAATGTCCTTCACTCTCATTTAAAACTTTTTTATTACCTACTATAGCAAAATGACCAAGTACTTTCATAGGAAGGAATAATAAAGATCAGGCTATAAAGTCGCACTTGGTGTTAATAGTTCACTAATGGATTTGGCTTGGTCCCAGACTGGTAATTTCTAGCAGCTGTCTGCAAAGATCATGAAGGTTGTTTTTCCTTTTTCACCATTGGTACATAAGTTGCCTGGCGATCAAGGCCTTCCCTCCTCTTGGCTCTCCCTCCTTTCTTTTCTCTGTCTCTCTTTCTAGTTTTTGCTGTGAGTAAAATTAATAAGGCATATGCATGTGTCATTTTGACTGCTTCTCAAGGTACTGAATTTTAGATAATTGACTCTGAACACAGTGTCTATCTTAATTCTGAGCATATTTCATAGATTTGTCTTTCTAACTGATTCTGAAATAAACATCCCCCCTTAGGCCCTGTCCTGTTTATCCAGAGAATAATTTGTTTAGGCTTTATAGTCAGTAAATGAATCACTAGCATGTATTAGACACCACTAACTGCATGAACGTATTTTAACCAGTGTAATCACTTCTGTTCAGGCAAATATTACCTGAAGTTCAAACTATATTTGTAAATGTATGTATATTTATTTCCACTATTGTTTTATAAAACTTGCATTCTAGTGTAAATTTGTAATTTATAATTTTTCCTTGAAGAACTAAAACAGTTATTTTTTCTCATTTGATTCACTCATTTCTTTCTTTCTTTCTGGTACCAGGAATTGAACTCAGGACCTCATGCTTGAAGGTTTCACTCAGTTCTTTCTAAGTTGCTGAGTCTGTATTTATCTCACTCCAACTTCCTCCACTTCACTACCAAATTAAAACAACAACAACAAAGACAATAAAGAAACTAACTCAAGAAACAGGAAAAAAAAGAAATAAGGAACAACTAAAGGCACTAAGTCTAACATAGTCTCATGCAATAGAATGAAAGTTATTTTAACCAATTTAAGAAATTATACAGGAGGCCTATATATTTCAGAGGCTGAGTAATTAATAGACATTATAAGTTTATTAAGGGCATTTTCTATAAATATTTCACATGTTTTTGCTTTAAACTTTATGGTTTATCACAAATTTGCATTTGATAAATGATGGTTCTATAAAAAGAAGAGATGACTAAAAGTTAAGCACACAATAGCTCTTATTTCTTACTTACAGCAACTGCCTCCAGGATTTGTTTAACAGCATCTGCAGCGTCTCGCTCACTATAATATCCCTTTTCCACAATCCTAAAAGAAACATGAAATCCTTCTCAGACACATACATTTAGTTGAGCGAATGTTAAAAGAAGTTAATGAAATTAACGTTAAAGAAGATACATTTAAACAACTGCAACAGCCTACCACAATACCCGAGGAAGGATTTCCATAAATTGGTGCCCTAAAAATCCTTTGAATTTACTTAGGAAAACAGAAAACATTTATTTTGCCTTGTCTTAAACTGTCTATTCTATTCAAGGAGAAAAGCATTCCTTCTTATTTAAACTTTATATTGTAAGACATCTTATACATATGCCAAGTAGACAACATACAAGGAAGCTCTCCAATGTTATTGTCACATAGCTTCAATAATTATTACTTCATGCCCAATCTTGTTATATCTATGTAATCACTTTCCTATCTCATTTATAATTTTGAAGCAAATATTAGATAACCATACGATTTGACTCCTACATATATGAAGTATCTTAAAAGATAAATGATCTTTTAAAATCAGTCAAAATGACAAACACTTATAAGTCACAATGGTTCCTTAATATTATCAAATGTCCAGTGTTTTCCATTTCCATATGTCTTGAGCATGTTAGATTTTGACTTGAATTAGCATTCCAGTAAGATCTATAAAACTGAATACTTCTCAGAATGTGTCTTTTTTTTTTTTTTTTTTTTTGCGGCACCAGGGATCGAACTCACAACCTCACACTTGCCAGGCAGGCACTTAGGCTGCTGAGCTAAATTCCCAGCCCTTGTCTTTTTGAGACAGGGTCTCCCTATGCTGTTCAGGCTGGCCTTGAGCTCACTTTGTAGCCCAGGGTGGTCTCGTATGCACAATAATCCTCCTGTCTCTGCCTCCCAAGTGCTGGGATTACAGGCATGCACCACCAGGCCTGGCTTCAGAATGTGTCTTCATCTGATTTTTTGTTTTCTTTAAATGTGGCAGGAAGCTATAAGTTCTCAAAGCAGCTGGAATTAAAAACTGAAGTTAAAATCTACACAAAGTTTTCAGGTGAGAGAATGGAGTGAAGAAAAGCAGAACAGCACAAATTTAACAAAATAAAAAGATATATTATTTAAAATACCTCAATAATTATAGTTATCAAGATTCAGGAGAAAAATCATAAAATTTCAATTATTTTCTTTCCCATTCATTATTTAGAACAATGGCAAGAAACACATACTCATCACTTTATTAAAAAATGAAAGCTATGAAAAGCTTTGAAATAAGATGAGAAAGTAGGTTATAATATTAATGGGATGCTATTAATTGTTCTTGAAATTCATCGGATATTTCCTTATAAGACTACAAACTGTCTATATTCATGATTAGATTTGGTAGTATACCTACTAATATTTAATTAAAATAATTTATTAACCTATACTTTCTGAACATTTTAAAATTACATATGAGACAAGGGGAAAACAAAGACCATTGTGAATGTAAATTGAATGCTCTGACTACTATTACAACATTGTGCACATTTGCTGTAGATGTAGGTTTTAGGATACATTCATCAGAGCACAGATGTAATCAGCACTCTGTGTACTGCACCTGCACCCTCAGGAACTTGGATCTGTTCAGTTTTACTAAGACTTAGACAGCATTGAAAGATAAGGTGGCTGAAGAGGAGCAAAAGATGGCGGAACAGTGAGCAGCAGAGTAAACAGTCTCTCTGAGAGAAACAGTTCAGATGCTGGAATATAACATCATGGAGAGGACAAGAAGGAAGGAAGTGGGTCCCCTGAACCAAGGAAGAATCTAAAATATGAATTGAAGCCCACCAAGAGAATAAAAAGAATTTAAACGAAGAAGAAGGTGGTGGCTGGCAGCGCCTCAGCCTGGAGCTGGATTCACCCTGCCAGAAGACCTGCTGAGCCTGGAGACGCGCAGTCACGGTTGCGGTCATGGTCACAGCTGCGGTCGACCCCAGAGGTCTCTGCGGAGAGGCGCGTGGGTGAAGAAGAGCTGCAGATGCAGAGATCTGCACTGGCAGTTGGTGAGTGCTTGGAATTCCCCCCACCCCCACACCACAGGAGAGAGTGGTCGGCCGGGCTCCATCTTGGAGTCAGGCAGGTTGCGCCCGCCCG
>RJWT010031772.1:0-14287 GCA_004365215.1 Cuniculus paca | reverse complement strand
TAATGCATGTTGAGAACCAAACGTGTGGTTCAGTACAAAGCAGATACTGTATAAGTGTTAGCAAAGGGAAAGAGGGAATGGGTAGGAGATGACCTACCCATTAGCACTTAGCATACCCTACTTACCAGCACACTCAACTTCCTACTTTCCTCCAAACTGCTCTTTATGACTCTTGTAGAAGCCAGAAGAAGCAAGAAGGTATGGCAGAAAGAATACAGGCTTTGGAGGCTTGCCAAATTACATCCAGTTCTGATTCTGTTCTGATTCTTCTTGCCTATGACCATGAGTTGGAAATTGAACTCAACTAAGCCTCAGTTTCCTTGCTTGTGTAAGCCAGGTGGAAATGAGACCTGCCCTGTAGGACTTCTGAGATGGCAAATGGCCTGTATTCTTTCTGCCATACCTTCTGCCAGCCTGTATTCTTTCTGCCATACCTTCTTGCTTCTTCTGGCTTCTACAAGAGTCATAAAGAGCAGTTTGGAGGAAAGTAGGAAGTTGAGTGTGCTGGTAAGTAGGGTATGCCAAGTGCTAATGGGTAGGTCATCTCCTCCTGCCCTGTAGGACTTCTGAGACCTGCCCTGTAGGACTTCTGACATGGGTATGCTAAGATGCCATATTCTTTGGTTCTTTTTCCTGTTCTGATAAGAGATGAGCCTATCCTGCCTTGTTAGAAGACTGCCATTGTGATGGGGCATGGCTCACTAAACCTCAGCAGTGACAAGAGCTTCATTATCTCTTGCCTGACTCAGACTAGGGTGACTGCTGAGCTTTTATTTGATTTAGTCACTCAACAAACAGTTACTGGGTATCAGCCCTGTGCCAGGCTCTGTTCTCTATGCTAGGGTTACAAAAGTGATTAGATGTTACCCTTGTCTTCAGGGAGTTTGCAGAGTTGACAGATTAGTGGGTGAAACAGATGTGCAAATAGATCATTGTAACCTGGTGTGGTGAGTGCTGAGGGCAGGTGCTGAGGGAGCTTGGAAGTGGGCAAAGTGTGCCCTCTTGGTCTTAAGCTGCATTTGAAGGATGAGAAGCAATGTATTGAAAAGAGGAGCAAGGGAAAGATATCCTGAGCGGCTTCACATTCACTGGTCTCTTCCCGAGATCTAGGCACTGTTAAGTACTTTCGGGTTCACTGTTTGCCATCTCAGAAGTCCTACAGGGCAGGTCTCATTTCCACCTGGCTTATACAAGCAAGGAAACTGAGGCTTAGTTGAGTTCAATTTCCAACTCATGGTCATAGGCAAGAAGAGTCAGAATGGAATCAGAACTGGATGTAATTTGGCAAGCCTCCAAAGCCTGTATTCTTTCTGCCATACCTTCTTGCTTCTTCTGGCTTCTACAAGAGTCATAAAGAGCAGTTTGGAGGAAAGTAGGAAGTTGAGTGTGCTGGTAAGTAGGGTATGCTAAGTGCTAAGTGCTGGAAAACGAATCTGAAGTGGTAACTTGAAGCCAGGTGTTCAGAGGCCCATGACACTCATCTCTGCAAGCACTGATTCAGTGCCCCACCCCCAGGAGCTCAGTCTGCTAGGGAGAAGTGGCAGAACTTCTGTCTTCTGGAATTGAACTCAGACTTGGTCCAGTTGGGAGCAGGAGGCAAAGCTACACTAGTAGCCCAGCAGGGCTTGTCTGCTCTGCTCAAAACCTTAGGCACTAGAAATATTTAATGAGAACCACACTGTCTTTGATGACTCAGAACAACGGAGTGACAATGCTGTCCTGTTAGAATTTGGAAATGGGCTACCATGACAGTGTATGGCCAGGCTTGTGATTAGACACATTTGGGACAAGGTCACTTGTTCGTAGGTAATTGGGAAAGGAGAAGAAATTCCAGCAGAATTGACATTAGCCAGGTGTGCTTGGGAGAAGGAGGACATCTTTGGTAGACTTAGCGTAACTGCCCCACCTATGTTCCCGTTTACTGAGTATGCTTGTATGTAGCACTCACACCCAGCTTTGCTGACCTATTGGTCCCTTCACATTCTCTGACTAAAACAATTAGATTTGCTACTTTAGGAAGTTTGCATATTAGCTCAAATAACCATCGTAAAACTCTTGGACTTGTGTAGTACATTGTTTTTTAAGAGTTTGAAATTTCCCAAGGTGTTTATGCCACTTTATTCTGAGTATATCTCTGTGACTAAGGAAAGATACATTTGGGATTCGCATTTTATTAAGACAGATGCAGAAGCCAAAAGACTTATCAATTAGAACAATGTTTTCTCAGTCCATATAAATTAGGAAAGTTTTAGAAGGGCAGCATTGGTTGCTATGTAAATTTTAACTTTTCAGTGAGCGTGAATGATTGTAGAACTTTAAAGGAATATCTGCACAAATGGAATTTGCCTGCACACTCTGCTTCTGTAACTCAGTCTTTCCTGATTCTTCCCTGCCTTTCCCGTGTTCATTCCCTTAACAGTAAGCACTAGTGACATCATGCCCCCTTCCTCTCAACCTTCCAGGAAAGTCTCTGATTAAACATATTTCTCCACAATGGAAAAGATTGATGAACTGGTAACGAACTATCCCTGAGTTATTTCTCCAGTGTTTATTAGGTACCACACATGCTTACATGTTTACATGTATTATTAGTTTATTTTATCCTCAAAATAGCCTCAAGAGATGGGTTACTGTTTTAATTGCCTATTTACAGATAATCCAATGTTTAGGAAAGCTTCCCACATCATCCCTCTCTGGTGTACTTGCGCTGGAACAGTAAATACAGAAGACTACAACTAAGAAATGAATCTGCTTCTGAGAAATTTCAGGCATCACCTAAGGATCATGGATTAAACTTTTGAATTAAAATATGTATATATTGGGCTTGGCTTCTCTGAATTTCCAATCAAAAAGGAACATTTGTTAGTCATCTGGGAGGTTTGTGGTGTCTAAAATACTGAGAGCTTCATTTTGCCCTTATGTTTACAAATTTATGTTTGCGGTGTCACAGTGAATTCATTTATTTACTGCGAGTTCTCAGCAAAGTAAAGCTCTTTTCCTTTTGTAGACATTTGCCTGAAAAAATTAAGGATGACCAGCAGCTAAAGAATATGAGTGGACAATGGTTTTACGAAGCTAAAGCAAAAAGGCACAGAGAAAACATCCATGGTGCAGATATCATCAGAGCGTCCATGAGAAAGAAGAGGCTCCCGGCGGCAGGTGAGGTGATTGGGCTGTGTGCTTATAGCCAGCATTTCTTTGGGAAGGAGGAATGGGGAAGGATGTCAGGATCGTTACAGAAATCTGCTGAGGGAAGCCTTTCAGAGGTATGCTTTGCATAATTTATGACCCTGCAGCTCAAAAATCCTCTTGCCTGGGGTTTGGATGGATGAGAGCAGGGCCAAGTGACTCAGTGTGGCGAGGAGGAACACAGGAAGCCCTTTCGGCACTATGTTGAGTTGCAGTAGCTTACATACTTGGGATTTGTCAGAAGTCTACCACCTCCTCTTTGGCTTTTAACCCTGGAAATTCTGAACCTTCTGAATAAGGTGAAGGTTCAGACAGGAAGAGACCAGCCTCCCTGTTTGATAGTCTTGACAAAGGATATTTTTTTAAATCAACCAAGTACATTCTTTAAGGGGCTATAAAAGGTAATTTTTTGAGGACTTATTTAGAATTTTTTGAGTTTTGTAGATATTTATGGCGTGTCTTTTCTCCACTTCTGGGTTAGTCAGTATAAACCCGTCTGGGTCTAGCCTGTATGCCATAAAGAAAATAGCATCTATTATAGACATATTCTCTTATTTCATCTTGTAAGAGAGGTGTTATTTTCCCCATTAGCTTTCTTGGACAAGCTAGGGGTTACTTGCCTGAGATCATATTGTTGACAAATGGCAGAGCTGGAATTTCAAGTCTTTCTCAGTGCCATACTCCATGCAGATAAGGGCTATTTGCTTTGTGTGGACAGTGCATTGCATGCAGCTCTCATACTTCTCAAGACCACCTAGACCTTAAGAAATCTCAAAGGGTACTGCTCAGCACTGCACTCCATTTTGCAGTTGAGGAAACTGGACTTCTGTGTAATGAGACCTATAGGGGATACCACCCTGGATCGTACTTGGCAATTGAAAGCCCCGCTATTATTTCATCTTCTTAACACTGCTGAGGGTATTTTTGCTATGTGGCCTTAGGCAATTTTCTTGAACTCTTTGTTCCTCAATTTCCAAATTTTTAAATTTGGAAAATTGTTCTTACTTTATAAGACAATACAAATATCTCAGCACGGTGCCCGAGCCAGTCATTACTCCAGTTTATGCTAATCAGAGAAGTTCCAGTAAAGAAAGAATATTGGGTGTTCAGAAGCAAAGAGGTTATTTCCTGAAGGGGGAGCACAGAACTTTTATGGGGCTCTGACATCTGTGCTGGATGTGCGTAGAATTTTTATATAGACTGTAGGGGAAAGGGAATGGAGACAGTGAAGAGGAATAGTCTGGATTAACATCATTTGTTCCCCCTTTGTATCTCAGGGCCAAGCATCCTGTTTCATACATTGTAGATGTTTAGTAAATGCTTGGTAAGGATGATGCTTCCGTGCCAATGAGTATTGCCTACCCTGCAAATCCCCTGGCCATACATCAGTCTTGACCCCAATTCAAATCAGATTAACACAGAGATAGTCAGAATTTTGAATTAGTGGCCTCCTGAGTTACGTGCACATCTAAAGGTACATTCATGCTCTTAGGAAATTCTGCTTGAGGGGGAGCTAATGTCACCAGGATTTAACCAACTTCTCCTAAAAATGTAATTATGCTCCTGAGACTCATTGAGCATTTGGCACTCAGAAAGCATTCAGAAATCCTGAGGTTCAGGTTTGAGCCCTTTGTGATAGGAACTGAGAAGAGACTTATAGATTGTGAAAGTAAGAGGTAACCTCCCTGTTTTTATTATTTCCTATTTCAGCTGAGCAGAGTAAGGACAGAGCAATCAGGGCAAAGGAAAGCTGGGTGAATAATGTCAACAAAGATGCTTTCCTTTCCCCAGAGCTATCTGGTGTTGTAGAAGATCCAGAAGACAAAGCAGCCCCAGCAAACCTAAGGTAAGACAGAGATTGCCAGGAGAGCTGCAGCTTATGGGTTTCCTGGCTTGGTGCATTGTGTGGGCAGAATGGCAGCCGAGGAGCACAAAGCTTGGACTGATGGTGTAGGTGTGGGGAAAGGAGTAGTAGATGACAGAATTCTGGGTCCTGATAAAGACAAAGACTAAGCAGTACTTTTTCTCAGCTTCCAGGATTTCTTTTCTTAAAGTTTATTTTAAAGAGTAAAAAAACCCCACAAAATTGCAAAACAAGATAATAGGGGAATAACAATGATTACCAGATTGCATATTGTTATCTTTAAATTAGTTACTCAGAGTACAAGATATAGATATTTAATTGTCCAAACAATATTAGCACAAACTTTTCAATGAACTAAGAGAAACTAGTAGTATAACTATATATATATATTTTTTTGTTGGTTGGTTGGTTTTTCCCTTCCTTCTTTTTCTCTTTTTCCCATCCCACTTTCTCTTTTGAACAGTTTCTTCCCATTTCACAATATCTATTTTACATTTCAGACCTTCCTTACTCTTTCAGTTTCTCATACCAGGGAGACAATATAATGTTTACACATATGAGTCTGATTTATCTCACTTATGAGTATGGTCTCAAGTTTTATCCATTTACCTATAAAAGTCTCCAGTTTACCTTTCTTTATGGCTGAATAGTACTCCATTATATAAAAAGACCACCTCTTTTTTATCCATTCCTCAGTTGATGGGCATTTGGGTTGTTTCTAGGATTTAGCTATTACAAATTGTGCTGCTATAAACATGGGTGCACATGTATCACTGTGGTGTGATGCTTTTAATTCTTTTGAGAAGATACCCAGAAAGGGAATAGTTAGGTAGAATGAGATTTCCAATCCTAGTTTTTTGAGGAATCTCCACACTGATTTCCACAGTGGTTGCACCAGTCTACACTCCCACCAACAGTGGAGAAGGGTTCTTTTTATCCCATAGCCCCTCCAGCATTTGTTATTGGTTGATTTCTTGATGATAGCCATTTTTTCGGGGTGAGATGGAATCTCAGTGTCATTTTAATGTGTATCTCTCAAATGACCAGTGATGTTGAACACTTTTTCGTGTATTTATTTGCTATATTTCTTCGTCCAAGAGTCCCAGCTTCCAGAATTTCTAACAAATCTAAATCTTAAAATGTCAAAAGTGATTCCTTTCAGTACCAGCAATAGCTGTTTTTTAAATTTGTACTAAGGGTTTCCCCTTAGAATAGGACAAGAGGTATTCCAAAATATAGAACAGCGATGTCAAAACTTTTAAAGACCAGATGCCCAAACTGAAACCCCAGATGCACTTATTTGTCGGAGTGGCAGTATTGCATTTGACCTGATTGCTGAGGTGTTAGTTTAGAAAATGCAACTGTTACCAAATGCTCAGCTGCTGGGCAACTTGGCTTGTGTGCTGGCAGAGAGGGCTCTGTGTGCCCACTTCAGCACACAGGCCATAGGTTCGCAACCACTGGTGTAGAAGAGTAAGTCATTTCAGGATGAAGGTGAATTATAACCGGATTGTAGCAGCTTTGTGCAATGGAAGAAGTTTAAGCCCAAGAATCAGCCAGACAGGAATTTGAAGCCTAAGTCTGCCATTTAATAGGCATTTAACTGTGGGCAAATCACTTAACCTCTCTAAGTGTTCTTTTTTTTCCCTTTCCTTTCTTTCTTTCTATCTTTTTTTGTTTTTGTTTTTGTTTTTTTTTTTGGCAGAGTCTCACTATATAGTGCAGGTTGGCCTTGAACTCACTTATGTAGCCCAGGCTGGCCTCAAACTCATGGTGATTCTCCTGTCTCAGCTTCCTGAGTGCTGTGATTAGCTCATGGTGTGCCACCATGCCTGGTGTATTTTCTTAACTATAGAAAGGAACAATAATGTATACTGAAAAGGCTATGGTTTTGATTTTTTTGTGTGTGTTTTCCATTCATGTTTTCATGACCAATTAAAATGTACATTTGTATGTCCTTCCTTAGAAGTAGATAATTGTGGGGCTGTGTTGCCATAGACCTTGTGGGCTACAATGATTTGCTTTTAGGTATTTAAAGATCTTCTGACTGGTGTCTGTCTCTTCCATAATTTACATTTATGTTGTTTTCTGTATTCCTTGTGTGACCTCAGACATATCTTTTGGGTCTTATCTATAAGTCAGAACAGGATTTTCTTACTAGAATGTTGTGAGATTAAATGAAATAAGGTACAGGAATCACTTAGCATTTCTCAGGAAGAAAGTTGGCCATTTTTCCAGTGGCATTATAATAATGTTATTATTACGTGGATAAAATGTGGTGCCAAAGGCAAAGAAGCTAGATGCAGCCAATGTGCTTTGCTCATTTAAGCCAACCCTATAATATGTGGCATAGGTGGTAATCATTCTGAACTATAGAAGGAGTTATTTTCGCTTTCTCCTTTCCAGGTCAGAAACCATTACTCTATTCCATATCAAGTGCCTGCAATGTTTTTCATGTACACTTTAACCTTTGTGAACTGGGTGTGATAAGTGTATTTTGGGGCCTGTACTTTTAGACTAAGTGAATTTCAACAGAATGACTCAATACTTGTCAATATTTTCTTAGCTAGGAGTCAGGAGCTGAAAAACGTGAGACCATAGTAGTTGCATATTGCAGTTTCTGAAGGAATTTTCCGAATAGGCTTAGTAGCAAGGTCTTTCTTTCAGTTGTGGGCACGTTTCTGTGGGGTCCTATCCATGAAGAAATAAAGTGTTGAGTACCTAGCACATAGTTATGCACGGGCAGCAACCTGCATTCTTTGCGAACTCACTTTTGTTTGACCTGTTGCACAAGGAAGCAGAAAGAGGTGAATGAGCAGAAAATAAAGTTCTCTTTAGAGTGTCAAAGAGAAAACTCCAACACTCATGATTCTTGCTCTAGTTATTGACTTTTAGCTGGGCAATGTGGGCTGGACCAGGACTTTTTAAAGTGTAGTAGAAGATCTGTTTCATTTTGATTTTAGATTTTTAAGTGTAATCATCACAGATTGATACCTTTTGTGAAATGTAAAAATGAAATGCAGAAAACAATAACATTATACAACAGACCAGTGATCATGTGCTATGATGTAAATGGTTCTCAACCCATACCCCCACTTGGTGTACTTAGCGTGAATCAGTGATGAATGACCATGGATGAGCACTGGTCCACAGACCACACATGGATAGCACATTGTGTCCCCCTTCCTAAAATGATTGGTAAACGCATGTAGAGTAAGTCACAGACGTGGCTGAGTTAAGTGGAGAGTATAGAATAAAGACATGAGAAGCTTTTTGCATGTAGGTTAGTTCAAGATGGAGAACTGAACGACGTGCAGGTGGGATAGACCTTGACTGCTGCAGAGGTTTCTAATGTCAATGAGGGGGCCAGGGATCTAGCTTAGTGGCTTAACTGCCTGCCTGGCAAGCACAAGGTTGTGAGTTCAATCCTCAGTGCTGCAAAAAAATAAATAAATAAATAAATAAATAAATTGATAATCTAATGTCAATGAGTTAAACATCTCCAGAGGGCCGGGGATTTAGCTCAGTGACATAAGCGCCTGCCTGGCAAGCACGGGGTCGTGAGTTCAATCCCAGGCACAAAACAAAACAAACAAAAAAATGAGGCAATGAATAAACCTTTAAGGGACCAGGGATATAGCTCAGTGGCACAGCACCTGCCTGGCAAGCACAAGGTTGTGAGTTCAATCCCCGGTACCAAAACAAAAAACAGAAGACAACATCTCCAGAGAATTTTTCAGAAATGTGTTCAGGGAGAACAGAATAAATACTTCATTATGGTATCTCATTCCATGGCTTTGGCAGCTTTTCCTTGGAGCATTTTACTCAGAGTTTTCTTGCAAGCAGAGCTGCATCCTGATCTAACTTTATTTTTGGTAGAATTAAAACAAAATTTTTATAAATCAGCCTAATGAACCCAAGTGCTAGTCTAGGCTTTATTACCTTGCCTTTAGTGATTCTCACTCTCTCTACCAGTCTCTCTCTTGGTTGAGAAAGAGAGATATATAAAAATCACTAGGAAGGGAGAAGCACTGAGACTTGACTCTAGTCTTCTTGCTATAAACCACTGTTTTAATCATGCAAGAAATCAGAGACAGAATAATCTAGCCTTTACCATGTTTGTATTTGGAGTCAGACATACCTGGATTCCCATCTACACCTCTCACAAACTAATATTGTGACATTAAACAGGTTACTCAATCTCTAAACTGGAGTTGTTTTCATAAGGAAAATGGGGAGAATGGGGCATACCTCACAGTTGTTGCAAGAATGACTTGAGAATGAGATGATTGCTGCAATAATAATTGCCCAATGAGACAGACAAGCAAAAACACAGTAGTATCCCTTAAGAGAAGCAAAGCTGCTAAGAAGTAGTTGGATTTTTGGACACAGTCTGAAACATAAACTCTTGTTTTAATATTTTCCAAGTAAACTGATTGTGAACTGTAACTAACCAAGTCTGCTATGTTCATCATCTTTTATCCTTATCCCAAACACAAGGTATACCAATGAATATTGTGTTTCTGGTATTTTGGTGTCTGCTATGCGTCTTAATTGTTTTGTTTCTTGCTCTCTTGTTTTCTGAATAGCATGAACAAGACCTTTCGTTTAACCCCTAAATAATCTGCTGTATTGTTTGGCAGACAGCACAAATTAAAACCAAAGCAAGACAAAACCTGGCCACCTGTCTGCTGCTACTGTCCCTGGCATGGGCTTAGATGGCCTTCATGTACTTAGTCATACACCAGTTATGTACCAGGGACTGTGGGTGGTAGAAAGATGATCAAAGATCTCTTGATGGATCTCATCCTCTAGTTTACTATGTGTGACCCCAAATGAGGTTGCATAGTAGACCTGAAATACATCTCTGCATGGAATTCATTAAGGGAAGACTGGTTTCATGTCTAAGAAAAAGGATCAACATGATATGCAGAAAGGGCTGTTGAGGCTGGGGCCAGAGGCACAGGAATAGGATTTCCTGGGAGCTGAGAGAAAATGATGCAGAGGTTAGAAAAGTAGGTAGGAGAAAACAAAAGGATGGCAGGAGAATATGGAAACCTAAAACATCAGCACTTGGCTTGGGTCCTCTAATTATGTGACTGTTTTATTTACTAAGGGAGATCGTACAAAATACCCATACTGAGAAATAGAGCTTAGCCTCTTCCATTGTTCCTCAGATTATTCCCTATCTTCTTAAAATGAGGAAGAGAACTTGCTTTCTATTTCTGAGCTGTTGGCTGTGTTTATTGTCTGGACACTGAATTCTATTAGTAACCAGGTTTCTTTATTAAATTTTGCTGCTAGATAATTTAAGTCTGTGTTAACCTATTACAGGAATAGAGGACTCGTATAATGTGTCCTTCTGTCCAAATTCTGGCTCCGTAAGTTTCTCCTTTGTTTGCTACTCTTTCCCTCATATCTCTTCCCCTCCTTTTTTGCCCACATGTGATCAGGCTATATTTTACATGCAGCTATGTGATCTGCTATAATTCCTTTCTGGAACAAATGGGAGGGTGAAGAAAGGAAGAATGGCTTCCTCAAGAGTTCACCTTTTCTGAGACCAATTGTACAAAAATAACAATTGAAGTACAGAGGGAAGGAAAGGAAATGAACTGCAGAAATATCTAACCCACAAGTTTATAATTTTAGTGACAATAATTTTGGGCAAGTTTCCATGGCTTTGGGGCATTGCTCCCTTTCCCAGGCCTTCTGTTCCTGCACTGTGGAAGACATCTAGTACCTTTGGAGGTATTTTCTAAGCTCCTGACTCTGGATGTCACTAAGAGAGCTAGAGGTGTTTAACAGGGAACTGTGACTTTAGTCCATAGTCAAGTTACCCCCATGCCTGAGGGAAGGGCATGGAGCAAGCAGTCTGAACAGGTTGTTTTTCTCCTCTCCAGGGGCTCTGTGACCCTTTCTTCTCTTTCTTACTCATAATTAAAGGTTGTTCAGGAAGGAGCCTGCCGGACTCATCTTTCCCCTTTCACTCGTGTCTTACTTCCACCAGGGCTGCCCTATCCCTGAGATAGGGAATCAAAGTCTAGAGCAGTGATGGCGAATCTTTTAGAAACGAGTCCCTAAACTGCAACTCAAAGCCCATTTATTTATTGTCAAGTGCCAACACTGCAATTAGACCTAAATACTGAGGCTTTAGTTTAGGAAGAAAAAAAAGCCTAATTCATTAACATATTTTGTCTTAAAAGTAAAATAACATGCGTGTCATAGGCTTGCACCCCTGGTTCAGAGAATCCACCTTACTTGTCTAATCTTGCTCCAGGTGCCTACCCTCCCAGCATCTTCTAGATAGTCCACTTGTCTTTATCCTTCTGTGTTTGATTAAGAACTCACCTGGCCATCTTGGATAGTTGGGTTGAAAGGTCTCAAACCCGTCAGCCTGTGTGCATGGCATCTCTGATCTGCTGACTTTTCTTTCTCTTTGCCGAGTCACTTGTCTAACCCTGGACTTTAGTTATTTACCGCTTGAGTTAGAGTAAGCACTGCCGTGCCGGCCCTGCCTCCAGTCAAACCTCAAACTCTATGGGGCTTCCTTTTAGCAGTGAAGCCAGTTGCTTTCTTTCTAACCCGCATCTGATTTTAGATTTGAGACAAGTTCATTTCTACCAGTTTAAATTGTCAGCTTCCCATGCCCTTGGCCCTGGGATCAAGGCTGCTGATGGAAGTTTTTGTCCTTTCTCATGCTTGTCTTTCATTCCTGTTCTGCCATTGCCTTTGCTTCAGTGTTGAGTCACCCCTAGGTCCTGATCCCTTCTTCTTTCCTAGCAGTTTGATTTTACAGATTTCCTCTCCTATCCTCCTTTCTAGCTTTTGGGTTTTTAATGACATGATTTATGCATCCTCAAAGGGTGAGTTTTTAATTCCGTGAATTGTGGTTTCTTTTGCAGTTCCAGTGTGGTGAATTCAGCTTCCTCTGTGATTAACATGTCCCAGGAAAATACAAGGAAAGCACCTTTGTTTCCAGTCAAGGTAGATTGAGTCTAAACTTCAAAAATCTAATTTTTTGGTAGGAATGTTATTTTTCTCATTTTGTCCAAGCAGTGTGGAATAAAGAGGATTTTGTAGTACTTTTTTTTTTTTTTTTGCTGCCAGATGTAGGTAACTTTTACTATTTAGTGTAAGAAGTCACACTTGTGGCGTGTAAGGTTAATGAATACTACATTCATAACTGAAGACCCAGGTTTCTTGCCATCGAGAGTAAAATCTGAAGCTATTTGGGCTTGCTTCTTTTAGGGGTATGGAATGTGGCTCATTAGTTCTACCTCTGTCTTTTTTTAAATTCAGAGCTTCCTGGATCTCTGTTAGAGGTCTGCTTCTCAGGAAGCATTGCCATTTTATGCACCTGTAGACAGTAAACACAGATATTCAGTCTTACCCTAATAAAAATCTGTCATTAGCACTGGCTAACCATGAAGAAGTCAGAGTAACTGAAGTATCTTCTAAGTAATTTGGAAAGAGCAATTGTGTTTCATACATCTGCAGTCTAGCACAAAGAGCATCTGATGTGTAGAAAAATCATTGGTGGAAATCTGATCTGATTAAAGACAAAGGTTTTCCCTGGCCATGACCAGGTCTTTGATGTATCCAAGGCCACATTTTCTCACCTATAAAATGTGGAGTTTTGGTTTGAATGCTTGTTTTTTGATCTAACTTTATAGGTCTCTGGCATTGAGTATATCTTGTGCAATTTTACTTATTTATTTTTGGTAAAACATATATTGGTGTGAGTGAAGCTATGGTGAATGGTTAAATTTCAGAAATTTATTACAGTAAAAGACACGTTTCCTTTAGTACTCCTCAAAATACACCCCCTCATTTCAAATAAACTTATCCCATCTTTCTCGTCACTTTCTGAAGCAGTTCTGGGAGTTCTGTTTTGTAAATGTCTTTACTTGTGCTGGTGTGTCTCAATGACCTGAATCAATTCCAAATGTTTACCTTTCACAGTCATTTGACTTTGGGAAAGAGCCAGAAGTCACAAGATGCTAGATCTAATGAGTAAAGGGGCTGAGGACACACCGTTATGTTTTTGTGAGCCTGCCTTTCCTTGGTTGGCACTCAGCAGCCATATTCACTTTATTTACTTATTTATTTTATCACACCTCATAAAGACCTGAAAGAGGACATCCAGAACTGCTTTAGAAAGAAGCAAAAATAATAGGATACATTTATTTGAAGTGCGGGGGAGTATTCTGAGAGGAATTAATGGCATTGTGTCTGTTACAATTTTTAAACTTTAAACATTTCTTATGTAGTCTGATCATCCCTTGTATGGTAATTCTGTGCTTTTGAAATTAATCAGATTTTTTCAAACATGCCAGATTATAAAATTGATTGGGTAAAACTGTCATATGTTGGTGGTAATAAACATTTGCTAACTCTGAGTTGCTGTTATGACATTTAAACTATGTTTAATAAACAATATTTTTCCCCAGCAAAGGAAGAATCCATTTAATAGCTCTAAGTTGCCAGAAGATCACTTATTGCAACAAACCGAAAGTGAACAGTCAAAAAATGGAAGCACTGGTTTACTTCAGATTTCAAAAGAGGGTAAATATTATTTTTATGGGCTAGATATTTTTATCTTTGTTATCTGTGGACCAGGGAAAATTCCCAGAGATCCTTTAACATAAGTAACTTCCCAAAGAAAGCGGAAAGTCCTAATGGTTTTCTCATCTTGCTTGTTCCTGTTGGTTTCTTCCCTGAGGGAGAAGAGGCAGAAATTTTTGTCACTGGCACTTGCATGTGACTTCATCAGTAGACTGGGAAATTCTTTGATCAAAAATACTTAGTCTAATTTCACATAACAGAATTTGCCTACCAATAGATTGCCTCACTGGGTGTGGTGGTACATACCTGTAATCCCAGTATTTGGGAAGCTGAGGCAGGAGGACTGCCATGAGGTGAGGTCAGCTTGGACTACATAAGTGAGTTCAAGGCCAGCCTCCAAAATAAATAAATAAACAAACAAATAAATAAATCAGCTTGCCTCTAGACAAAAAGGCCACTTGACAATGTTATGATCCTCTAATCTATAATTATCAGCTCAGAATTTTATTGTTCTTATATACCATTAAAGGAAATACCAGAAAATTTAGTCTCTTCTAAAGCAATTATAAGATTTTACTTGTATTAAAGATTAGTCAAGGTAAAAAAAATTTAACAATTGAATAGTAGAAATAAAGGTTTCATGTGGCTTGTTTTTTGTTTTTTTTTTTT
>RJWT010031771.1:0-14315 GCA_004365215.1 Cuniculus paca | reverse complement strand
CTTTAAAAATGACTTCATATAGCTTCTTGAATGAAGATTTCATGTTAGACAGAGTTTCAAAAAAAAATTAGGGTTAAGCATTAAAAAAAAAAAAAAAAAACCTGTGTAACCTAAGCTAAAATCTTTGCTAATATATAAGTAATCAATAATGTAAAATTTCCCAAGCAGTGAACTGGTTTACAAACATAAAAATGTTTAGCCTCTTCTGGGATTGGTCACCAGGGATACTTTTATTTTAAAGAAAGAATTTAAGTTAGAAATTCACTGCATTTTTCAATTAAATAATATTCCCTGTCCCTGAACAGCTACTGTTTTGTGAACTTTACAGCAGTAAAGCAAATTAGAGCTAGACTATTCTGTACCTCAGAAACAGGTGGAATTAAAAAAAAATAGGTTCTGGTGTCATGAATATGTTAAAATGATACAAATTAGCCATATAATTCTGAGCAATAACCATGGACTTTTCATGCCAAGTAAATATTTTAAATTTTAGTGAAATAATCACTTCTTGAAATTGAGACCAGTTCTTTATCCATAAAAATTTTTAATAAAATCTTCTTAAAAACATTTTTAATAACTTTAATTTTTTCTCTTCATGTACGAAACAGAACAGCAAGCATAAGTTTAGTCATGCAAGTATTTTACTATATGATATGGAAAGCTTTTATGATCAGTTTTTTTACTCGAATTTCCTACTTTCTCTTATTACTCTTTTTTCAAATATATTCAAGAATTGGCCATAATTCAATGGATTAGTGACAGAGGCCAGGTATAGTAAGAAAAGGAAAAAGTATTTACCACTAACTAAAATAGCCTCTCCCTGTATTCCTTCTCAAAATAGATCTTTACCCTGTGTGATATACTGTTACGTTATTAATTTCATTCATTTCTATAATCAAGTACATTAAACATCATTATCTATGCCAGATTCTGAGGGTTAGTCTGAAAACTGTGGACATTCTCATCTTAATAATCTATTGTCTTTTTAAAATGACATTCTTTGCTTATTAACATCAGGAGGAAAAGAAGTTTTTAGTTTTTGTTTTGTTGCCAAGCAGCGAATTTAGCCCAGGGCCTTGAGCATGAAAAACCTGAGAAACCAGTTCTTAAGTAATCAAATTGTATAAATTTTATGTTTAATACATGAAATTTAGGATTCACCAAGAAGCAAGCCCACCCTGAGAACCAGCGCTATGCACAGGCCACCGCTGGCGGGGGTACAGCCCGACCTCGGTCTTTCCCCATGAGTCAGTGCCATTTGTAGACTGCGGGGGAAAAGAACAAGGATCCACCAAGAAGCAAGCCCTCCCTGTGAACCAGCAACATGTGCGGACCACAGGCAGTGGGGAGACAGCCAGACCCCAGCTCCATCTGGCACGCAGGCTGGGAAAAAAGAAGAGCCAACCCCTTCCCCCCGTAAGTGACTAGCTGATCTGGAGAAAACACAGGATGCGATGATAGCTATTGAGGTGAAATGCAATTTGATGTTTGTGGTGTTTGGTGTTTCACTGACTTTGCAGATCTAGGGTCAGTGGTCTGATCATGTATTCAGAGGATCACGGTATGCAGTATGGCATCTATGGGAGATCTACTTCTAAGCGTGGTAGCCACTGTTCATTCTCTGTTGTATTGTTTTGAAATCCTGTATCATTTTCATTGTTTTGTTGGGTTTATTTTGTTGGTTTGTTCTGCTTTGTTGTGCTTGATTTTGTTACATCCGATGGCATGGGCAGCTATTTCAAAGATAAAAGATATATTATGGTAGCCATTTTGGATTTACTATTGCCTTGCTTTGAAGTCCTTTATTGCATTCATTGTTTTGTTTTTATCACTTCTATTCTGTTTTGCTTCATTTTTACTATGTCTGAAAGTATCCATAGCTATTTTGAAAACAACAAGAGGCATTATGGTAACTATCGTTTTGATTTTGCATTGTTTTGAAGTCTTGTGTCACTTACACTGGTTTGTTTTGATTGGTTTTATTCTGTTTTATTTTTCTTGGTTTATCCTCTCTAAAATTAAACAAAATAAAAAATTTTTAAAGATATGAAATTTATCATATGAGTATGAATTTACAAAAGAACATTTATGAACTAGATGATAAAAGTCTTAAGAGACATAGTAAACTGGCAAACAACCACATGAATCATGTCAAATCACTTGGCAAATGACTTTACACGAAGCATTAGTACGTTAGAATTTTGGTTGATGTTTTGGATAATACTCACTTTGCTAGTTTACAGAGTAACGGTACAGACTACAAGATGTAATATGCAGTCCGGTTCATTCTGTCTACAAAATATTCAAGAGAGATGGGTCAAAGCATGTTAAAGGGATTTAATTCAGACATTAGGATTGAGTGTGTGTGCGTGCACAGATGCATGCGTGCATCTGTGCGTGTTTGTGCACCTGTGCATATGCACACACGTGTTAACTCTCACTTGAGGAAGTCAGAGATTCTAGATTTGAGTGGGGTCAATTTTTATTTCTGTAGACAGAGGCTCTGAGAGGTCTCACAGATTATGCCAGCCCCAAAACCAAGCTTTGAAGATAATTCAAGCATTACTGTCATCAACCAATTCTCCATCTTCTCAGATTTTAGGTTAATAAATTTCATTAAACTATAGACCACTGAATAATAATTGGGAAAAAAAAACTAAAGAATCCTGTATGCTCTGAATATCAGGCACCCAGCATCTCCTTTTGGTTTTGATGTTTAAAAAATGTTAATGTAAAAGTCAGAGTCTATTAGTAAGTAGAAAAATTAATTTTCAACTTTATTACTGAAAAGGGAATACTTTTGAAATTTTCTTTTTGAGCAGACTAGCAATATCAAGCAGAAGTGATAACTTCTTTAAAAATAATTCTATGAAAAAAAGTTTTTCACTCTATTCTTCATACATAAAACATTCAGTATGCTAAAAGTTGCAGATTGCTAGTAATGACTTAGAGAAAAGGGCAGTAAGAAAAATGAATGGTGATGAGGCATGGCAAGTGTCTACTGTTTAATTTCTTTAGAGAGGCCAAGTTCGAACAACAGAGAAATGATGGATGAATTCTGTAGACTGCACTACTCAATAAATATATGAAGGCCACCTTGAGCTGTAAAATCTATTGTCTCTGGAAAGAAGAATTTTTTGAACTGACCCAGGCTTGTCACTTTAAGTGTGAAACTTGTTCTTTATAGCCACATATTCCTTCCTTTTTCAAGGCTTGACTGGGTATGTGGCAAGTATTCATGAAATACTGTATCCTGTTCGCAAACAGGACCACCCCCAACATGAGACAGACATACTTATTATTTATATATTTTCTTCCATCCTAATTCCTCATCCTTCATTCCAAGATTGAAAACTTTTCTCTCTTCCTGAGAATCTATGTCTCCTAAGACCAGTCCTAACTTCTGAGCCTTTGAAAGTATTCACTTTCCTTTCACTTCTCCAGTGTTGCCTCCTTTTCTCCATTTATTCACGTTATATCATACAACCCCACTGAATCGTTTGAGAACTGATGAGTACTTCCTGTAAGTGGGAGAAGGAGAGAAAAGCAACAACTCAAAGAGGGGGCTGGAGAAGTGAAGCCAAGAACACTCATACATTAATAAAGACTTTTGACCTCTAAGAGCAGGAGGAATATTCCCACTGCATTTGGTGCAGTTCTTTCCTGTGGTCTCTTGGCTGTGGACAGGTAACCCAAGCTGAAAATCATGGCCCTACTGATAGTTGATGAAATCACCTTATTAGATCTGGATAATTGCAGCATTTTTATTGAGTTATCGTAGTATGGAACAGGAGAGGATACAGTGCAAGAGAACAACAAAGGACGTCTTAGGAAGAAAAGGAAACAAATAATGAACTGAGTTGAGACACAAATCATGCACTATTCTTTTTATTATTTCTTTTTTGGCAGTGCAAAAGATTGAACTAAGGGCCTCAGGGTGAATGCAAAGTCTCATCCTTGCAAGGCAAGGCACACACTTAGCCCCCAAAGCATGTTTCTTAATGTGGCTCAGTCAACAAACGTTCTAAAATTTATAATGATACCTGTTGTTAGTTAAAATACTAACTCCTATACAAAGACAAAAAGTTAGTCATGGTGACCTATTTCTTTAACTCCTTGTGGAACTATTAACTCAAATCCAATCATACTTTAGCATGAAGTATGGGGACAGAGAAGTAACTGTGACTCCAGTGAAATTCGTTCTCCACAATACAAACTGATCAGTTCAAACGAAAGCTTGTGTGAGAGCAAGGTTATCATTGTTTATTTAGAAATAAACAGAGTAAGCTCAAATTCCAAGAAAGCAAAATAATTCAGCATTGTAGACAGCTACCTCCCAAGAGCAGAAATGATTTACAACAGGGAAGAAATGAAGGATGTGCCTTTTATGTATTTTTCCAATTATATGAGGTACAATACACACTCTTGTGGGCAAAGACATTGAGGGACATATTTATGTCACTCAAAAGGGACATATGTCTGTCACTCAAAAGAAGACCTACCTGAATAATAATCATAATTTTTTTATATACAAATGACTGCAGAAGACTTTCAAATTAAATTAGTATTTATTAACTTTTGGAGTGAGGTAAAAAGGAGATAGTAAATTATTTGGTGGTGATTTCTAATTTGTTAGGATTAATAGTTTCTTCATTGTGTAATCTCTATTACTGTGATAGCATTGAATTTACTTACAAAGTTCCAAAAGTGCATGCATGTGGTCTGGGAGCTATCTTGTTTCTCATTGGTATACATGGGATAATGCTGTCACGGAATTGAAAAGGTTTTCAAATACATTAACACCTCAGCTCATGATTGCTTCTGTTTGCAAACAATTCAGTTTACAAACAAAAGTATTTGGCAAAATTTTGCTTCCACTGGGTAAACTCTGCATGAGGGGACAAGCAACCACAGTCATCGTCCCCCAAAATGTAAAACAAATTACATTTGTAAACCAAGGCACCACTGTATACAAAGGTCACACTACTTCCCTTTGCTTCTAGAATAAATTTAGAGATTTTAGCCTGATCTCAAGAATTCTGTTAAGTGGTACTGAGGAGTAAAGTCTTTGAAATTAGAGATGCAAACTCAACGTCACAAAAAATGTAGCTAAGCTAATGAAATACGTTTGCATTATCCATTGATATTAAGATTAAATACAATAATAAAAACCTCTGCCATAATGCTTGGCATATGATGGTGATTATGTTTATTTTTATATAATTTACATAAACAGAGTTGAGATTTAATATTGTGTTGGTTGACTTAGAAATGTGAAATCCAGTTCACTATACTAATTATCATTATTATCATCGTTGTCAGAGGAATTTCAGGCATCTTTCTTTTACTCTCCTTCAAAATCTTGGCTCTTAAAAGTAGAAAAGTGATTGGAAAACCTATTTATTCAACATGAGCTCATTTCTTAGGGAAGATTACCTGGATATGTTTCATTGAAGCCAGGTTGAGATTCTGGAAATTAATAAACCTTGAGTACATGATGCAAAACTTAAAATATCTTTTGTTTAGTCATCATTTTTGCAGAAGTTGGTGGACTGCTTACTAAGACAAAACAATAAATGAAACACATTTTTTAACTTGGATACCTTCAAGATAGCATAAAAAGTGATTTATGACTTATATTTCAAAATTGTGCCTGATATACTATGCTATGAAAATAATACCATTTTTCCTCGCTACATTTTTTTCATTGTGTTGACACAGTTAATTGGTGGATATAGTGTCTTCACCATCTCACAAACTGCAAGGGTTTTCGTTATGTTGTTGGTATTGATGAGTGTAACACATTTAGTATAGATACAAAATGAAGAAAAAATGAACCCAACTAAATTTAAATTGGTTACAATGTCCTGAATACCAGGGAATAAAGATAAAGAAGATATTACATTTCATGAAAAGCGATTTCTTCTGTCACAATGGTTGTAAAATACAGTGCAAATGAGAATCATTTTGGGTGCTTTTGAAACTTAGGAAAGAGTTTGCACCCCCTTAAGATCTTAATCATAAAGTTCAAAATTTATCTATGAAACATATGTTTTAAAGAATGCTCCACTAATTCACTGACTCTCATCTTGAAAAACTGTAATGAAAAAGACAGACATGTATACAACTAATTGCAAGACAAATATGTACTAAAATCTTCACAACAAAGAAAATCGTAAGAAGAAAAACTGAATCATTTCAGTGGCTCTTTTAAATTTAAAAAGGTTATTTTAATTTCTCACTCACAAGGAGACTTATTAAAACAAACACATGAGTATATGCATACAAGGTCTGAATGAAAAGTATGGTGGATGCTTAATTTAAAAAAAAAATATTGCAGCAAAAGACACACTACTAGTAATCTACCTCAAAATAGTCCTCCTTGCTTGGAACACACATGTCCTATCATCTGGATACTTTCCAAAACACGTCTGGAGCTCCTCTTCCCAGATAGGGAAGTTATGTTTTAAAGGAGTGGTTTTTCTCGTTTAAAAATTTCTGAGGACAAGTTAAGTTTCATTGAGAATGCATATGTACATTTCTCTTCTACTTTCGTTGTTATTCAGTAAAAGTTTTTTTTCTGCATAGGTTCTATCTGAATGCTTCACATTGGTGTAATAGAAAGCTAGTGAAATTCTGGAGTATTAAATATATTATTGCAGTAAAGTGATATCAATAAAATGAAACACATTATAAATCCACACGGTCCAGTAGCATATGGCATTTGAATGGATATTAATACGATTGCAAAAAGTCACCTGCAGACTTTTAGTGGGAGATCCTTGTGGCTTGGTGTCTAGTTTTTCTGCAGTGTAGACTGTACACCTGCCTGAATCTCAAGCTCATATTAAGGCACAGCTAGAGACTGATTAACTTATGTTCTTCCTACCCCCTATTGGAATTCATTGAATTTGTGTAAGATTGAGTACCTGAGTCAAAAGGAATATGAAGAGTTGTATCAACATTAGAATGTTGAAAGGAATAGCTATTGGAGTAAAATCAACAGTTGGAAGTAAATGAAGTACCACTAGATTTAATTATTTCCAACATGTTTCATGTATTTCTGTTAATTTACTATCATTTTCAAGAAGCAAATATATTATGTTAAATTTTGCTGATTTTAATACCTCGTAAAAGTAAAATGGTAGTTGAGAGCTTACCTATTTAAGAAAGAGTTTATAAATTGAATATGCTTGAGAAAAAGTTGCAAACAATTTTGTTACACAGCCACTGGCATGATGGAGGACTCAGTATATATTCAGTGATACATTCCTAGATTCAGGAAAAAATTTGTCAACAAAATGGGCATCTCAGAGAACACATTTCCCTCTTGAGTACTTTTGTGCATCTATACAGATATGAACTATATAAACTGAATGACTCGAATGCAGATGGCTTTTCTTTTCATTTTGGGGGGGGAAGGGTACTTGGAATCGAACTCAGGACCTTGCGCTTGCTATGCAGGTGCTTGTGCCGCTGAGCTATATCCCTAGCGTGGTTTTTCCTATATGATGCAACATATTCTTTTTTCTTGTTGGATTTCAGTTGGGATTTTAAAAATAATGTTACAAATAGTAATTTTCAGCATTTTTAATGATTTTAATTCTTGCAAAACTGTTAATACAGTAGCATTATTCAAAGTAAAAAAAAAGAAACTTTTTTTAGCTCACATAACTTAAGACAGTTTCGCTGTTTCCAGTTAATCAAGTGTCAGTCATGTCTTTCTTTTCCTCTTAGCACTTGAGAATACATATTTCTAGAAAGATTTATATTTTCTGCATCTCACTTGCACTTACTTTGCATACACATTATTAACCCTTGAAAACCAAAGGCTTAATTTCCCACAAAACAATTTCCTATTTAAACATGTCTTTCCCATCATGCTCAAATGATCACCAGTACGAGAACACTGACCTCTCATGACCCTTATTTCTGTCCTTTTCATGCCAATCACACCAAAATTTGTCACACTGTTGACAGTGACAAAACTTAATAATATAAGTAAAAACTGATGCTTTTAGGTTTATATTGAAGATGCTGAGACCAACTGTTGCCAATTTTTGAAAGCTGCCTCTATGGGAGAGAACAGTGACTCAGGTGTTAGGAAGGCCTGGAGATAAATTTTGATTTTTGAATATAAAATACAACATGTGACAGAATGCTAGACATTCTAATTTTTGCTAGAGCCAGTGGGGTGTTACTTTGTTGAGTTCACTGTCAACTTCTCTCTTTGTGTAACCAAATTAGTCTCATTGATGTTTCATAATAGCCTGAATTTTTAGAGTGCTCTCACCAGTACTCATTTCAGCCTTTAGGTAAAACAAAAAACAAAAAGCAAAGAAAGAAAGAAAGAAACAAACAAAAAAACTCACCTCTGATTCTGTTCTTGAATTTTCTCTTTCAAATAGCAGAATAATATGTAAAATTTTTACACCACAAGAGAATCAGAATTGGGTTTTAAAAAATTCTTTTACAGAAAATTTATAAATAAATCAGGGAGAATCACTATTTTCTGAAGACAATGTTAAATCAGCCAATGGAGTAATGGATAGATCACTTTTCATATTTCCATAGTATAGCTTATGCCCAATGACATAGATACAAAAAAAGGCCATCAAAATTTGGTTAAGTGAGTTCAGAAATAATTATATCTGTGTAGAATATCTGTAATTTGTGATGCTTGCCATGCAGTCTTTTATAACACATTTCTAACAAGTTCATTAATAAATTTTCTGAATCTTGTCCAAACTAGGCACTACATTCTGAGAAAGAGGGAATTAAGCTTGTAATCCTGGTTGTTAACAGTTTTGTACTCTGGCTAAATTTATCAGTCATCGAATCTCCCTGCTCTGCTGTGTGGTCCACACCACAATGCTCAACCAGCAGCAGGACCACAGCAGCCAAGTCAATTCACCAAAGGCTGAAACTCTGAGCCCAAATCAAACTTTCCTCCTTTTAACTGGGTTGTCTCAAGTATTTTGTCATAGTGACAGAAGGCTGATTAACATATACACTTAGTCTCATATTGCAGAAAATGTTTAAGTAACTTTTGCAAACTCATACTGCTTTACAATGTAGGAGAGCTAAATAATTACTTTGGAATGCAGTAGTTTGAGTTTTGGTGGTTCATTTAACTGAGTAATTGCTTGTAACTGTAATGGAATTAGAAGAAATTTTTTAAAATGAAGCCACTTCAACAAAAAGGAAGATTGAAATATTTAAACACTGATTGTTATGGTTTCTGTCTAGGTGGCCCCCCAAGCCTCATGCAGTCATGGAGGTTGCTGAATCTATCATTTGTGATTGGTTCATTGCTTAGCGCTGGGTTTAATGCTGGGATTATTGGTTTGAGTGCTGCATCTGTCCAGGGGTGGAACCTGCATACTACATAAGGGAGGGAAGAAGGTGTGTTCTCTCTCTCTCTTTTGTCCCTCTTTTATACGGCTCCCTATTGCTGCTTGCAGCCGCCATGAACAGCTGCCCCTCAGCCACATCACCCTGCCTTGGAAGCAGCTGAGTATGAACTAAAACCTCCATAACTGTAAGAAATAAACCTTTCCTTCCCAAATTTTGAGTGTCAGGTATTTTGTCTCAGCAATGAGAGAAAAGTAACCAAGACACTGATAGTTTGATTAACATAAGGAACAAAGCTAGCACACCTGTTAGTAGACTGGTTAGAACAGTCCACTTGTACTAGTACACTTGCAATAGCACACTTGTGCACTTGTTAGTATGGTAAGTGTGCAAAATGCTAAGTTGTTTTGAAAAACTATTTGACAATGTTTATGAAGTTTAAAATACAATTATTCCAAGACTGAGCAATTCCATTCTCATATATTAAATCAAGAAAGATGAAGAGATGCAGCCACAAAAGTTTTAAACAACAATGTTCATAGTGACTTTATTCATAGTGAGTCAAACAATCACTTTTCCTGGAGGAGGGAGAGGAAAGTTGGGTTACTGACATCAACAGATCACAAGGGAAGTTTCCCAGGTAAGGGGAATGTTCTTTATATCGACCAGAATGATAGATACAACAATGTACATGCTTATCAAAAGTCAGTGAGCTGTACACTTAAGAGCAGTAAATTTTATAACCTGTAAATTAAACTTAACACTGTCTGGTTAAAATGAAAGGAAACATAAGATATTAACCACTTTCCAGTCCAATTATTTAAATAAAGAGTAAAAAACTTGCATATTTTTCAATTAACTTTAAAATACAAGAAGAAATATAAAAATGAAAATTTATTGAATTTATTCAATACAAGAATCAAATGGCTGAAATGACACCAGCCAGAGCATCACATTGGACAGTATCTAGATAAACACATTGTCCAAGTAACTCTCAGGGGGAAACTGTTAAGTGGTTAAGGTCAGCTTCCAAAAAGAAATTGTACAACACTAGTCAAGAAGCAAACAAAAAAAGAACCTTTCTAGGGGAATTTATGGTCATTTTTCTGCAATGAAACATGTAGTACAGCCTGAAGGCAGTTGACTTACTGTGAAACAATTTTTATGGAATCATTTTCCAAAGCCAAGTGTAAATTTCATAAGCTAGTGCTAGTTATTTCAATTCTTTTTATTTAATAAAGACTATAAAACTGGACTTAGAAAGTGAAAGTTTTAGAAAATGTAGAAGCAACTAATTTCAACATGGGTTAGATCTTTGGTAACAAAAAATAAAAACTTTCATTAAATGATTCTAGGAAGAAGTAAGCCTTTACCTTTGCCCTAGGAGATTTTTTACAAAACATAGATTTTAATGTTTTTTGTATTTTAATCTTGAATCTACTGAGGCTCCAATAGATTAATAAAATTTTCCTAAAAACATGCTGCTGAAAAGTGTTGGGATGAGAAAATACTAATAACCTGCAATGAAAAGATATAGCTTGCACTCTTAACTCATTAGACTCTCCTCTAGCCTCTGCCTATTCTGTGTTTCTTGATCACATGCCCAATAACAAACTGTCGTATTAAACACATATAATTATTTTCCAAAAATGTCAAAAGTACAATTATGTATGTCAATAATTCACATAATGCCTTGCTTAGTGTTGCAAACATTTGTGAGTATCAAGAATTCAACACATAGTACAGCATTTTAAAACCAAGGAGTCCTAAGCTTAAATGTGCATAAACTTTGTAGAGATTGATTGATGCTGGGGAGTGACTCAGTATTTCATGCATGTTAAGCACTCACTTTACTTCTGGGCTGCATCCTAGTATGATCCAGAATATTCATTTTAAGTAACTACCTAAAGTCGTTTTTATGCTGGTAATTCACACATTGATACAGAGTGCTGGGGGATTCTCAATTTTATGTCATGGAGGAATCACAGCTGAGACCAATTTATGACAGATTTGACCATTTGCTTTATACTTGCACAAATGCTTCAAAATATGTACATTTGTTGATTATATAGTTTTTAGATTTTCAGATACTGTTGTTATTTGGGGAGTTTCTACAAAATCTCTTCCAAAAGAAAAAGTTACCAACAACTTTTATACATATGAGATTTCTTGCTTTTTTATTGCACCTATTCCACTTATTATAATAGTTTAACATTTATTTTAAAAATATGAATAGTGTTGAGAATCTACAAAAGACAGAAATGATTTATACTATATTAGAAAGTTGACTCCATGAGTAAAATGTAATAATTATGAAAATAAAAACTGCCAATTGTCTTAATTGAATTCATTCAGTACATTCTCAGTGTGTGAAGGATTTAAAATTATAAAGAAGAAGTAGGTCTTAAAACTCATTGTACTATTTTAGGAGGGTGCCAAGACAGCAGATTGGTAAGCAGCAGAGACAGAGCTTTTTGGAGAGTTGCTGTCCAGACATTGGAAAATAGCATTGTGAGAAAGACAATAAGAGGGAAGTGGGTCCCCTGGACCAAGGAAAGATCTGAACCATGAATTACAGCCCACAGAGAGAATGAAGAGAGAAACTTCAACAAAGAAGAGGGAGGTATCCACCAGTGCCTTCTCACTGAGACAGGACTCACAGAACAAGAGGAGTGATTCAAACCTGTGGCTACACCATGAAGGCTGGTGACCCCTGAGGTCTCCATGGAGAGATGCAGCAGTGGAGGGGAGCAGAGGACATGAAGGAACTGCACTAGCTGGCAGTGCACAAGAGACGTTTGACCTGGAGTCATCTAGGAGAGGGGCTGGCTGAGCTTAAAACTCACAGCTGCTGCCAACTCCATCTAGTTGCTCCCAGCTGGACTCAGACCTATGAAAACTGCTCTGACAGCTGCAGGCTGCATGAATCTGCTCTCAGTCAGAAAGTGTTGGCTCACTGAGATTATCCACTACCCTGCCACAAATCTACTACTGGCTTGATGGTGCAGATTGGCAGGGATTGGGACTCTGACTTTACATGTTGTCTACCAGTGACAGCAGAGACAACCCTAGAAGTGGACTTTCTTTCTCTCTTGTTTGTGTTTTGGTTTTTGTTTTCACTTTTTTTCTCCTTCATTGTTTGATCTTGTTTTTATATGAGTGTGACTGTGGTTTCAAGCTTCTGTGATTGCAATTCTGTTCTGCTCTTCTTATCTCTTCCTTCTCTCTTTCCCTCCAGCCTTCTGTACCAGTTTCCCAAATTTAGTGTGATCCTCCTTTGTCCTTCAACCTTTTTCTAATCTCTTGCTCTTCTTTCACTTCTCTATTTTCTCCTTAACCAATTTTAAATTTTAACCCTTGAGGGCAAAATTGACATGCTAAGGACTTTTATACTGCATATAATTTTCTGGTTTGTTTTAAATTTTGTTATACAACCACAAATTTAGTTCATACAGTTAAAAGTGGTAAATTAATGGTTAGCTCAGTTTGAGATTTTCTAGGCTGTGCTCAGTGTTATTGGTACCAATATAGCCAAAAGTGACATAATTGTCCTAAACAGCTGTTTTTCCAGGTATTTCATGACTGAGGTTGACTAAGGGTCACAGAAAAACTGTGGCACAGTGCCAAAGAACCAAGGATTGGGCCAAACAAGTAGTAACTTTCTCAATCTAACAAACTGAGGCAGTAGGATCTTCCAATAGACTCAAAACCTCAAAACCAGCTATGCCTGGAAGATACCTTGGCAAAATAGTCATTACCTAAGTGTCCTAAATACTTGTAATTATGTAACTCACTATAGGCAATTTATAAGCATCACCCCAGGAATTAAACTGAAAAAAAGAAAAGAAAAAAAAAAAACACTTAAAAAAGATGCAATCCCTGACATCCAGTTGAACAAATGCAAACCCAGGGGGAAATGAGGTAGAAAAATTCAAAAGCCACCCACTTGGTTTCTCTGAAGTGGTAACAATAAAGCAATTGAATTCTAGAAAAAATCAAATAAGAAATAATTTCTCAGATAACTGCAGAGATGGTGTCCATGATAAAGACCATGCTCAGTGATGCTAGAGCAGATACTGACAAGAAAAATAGACAAGCTTAAGAAATCTATGGAAGCCATAAATGTTCAGCATTGCAAAGAAATGGAATCCATAAGACAGATTCAAGCAGATATCCAGGAGACTAAAAATTCCATTAAAAGTATTCATAGCAGATTAAGCCATTGTGAGGACAGGATCTCAGATATAGAAGACAGGTTTGCAGTTAGTGATCATGAAAAGAAAGATTTCTCAAAAATAGGAAAAGACTGTGAGAAATCAGTCCAGGAACTGCTAGATGAGGCAAACAAGAATAACTTGAAATTGATTGGAGTCAATGAAAAAGCAGTAGATAGCACAAATGTTACAAAAAAAAAAAACCTGTTTGCAGACATCATGGCAGAAAACTTTCCAATAGAGAAAAAGAAATTGACATACAGATAAGTGAGACATATAGAACTCCAAGTAGCCATGAAAAACAAAACAAAGTAAAAACAAACAAACAAAAAACCCTACAGCCAGGCATATTAGAGTCAAAATTCCAGAAATTCAACATTAGAATAGAATCTTAAAAGCTGTTAGGGAAAGGAAATAAATCACCTGTAAAGGAAAGTTCATAAGAATCACAGCTGATTTAGCAGAAACCCTCAAGTCAAGGAGAACCTGGAGTGAAGTATTTCAAGTTCTAAAGGAAAACAACTTTCAGCCTAGATTGATGTACCCTGCAAAACTACCTTTCAAAACTGATGGAGAATAAGATATTTCCATGACAAATAACATCTGAGGAAATTTATGACCACGAAACCAGCACTCCAAAATGTTTTGAAGGACATTCTTGAAAGCGATAACAAAGACTACAATTCTATGAACCCCAACAGAAGGAATTCACCAGGCAAAGCAAATAATTAAATGGAAGGAAGAAAA
>RJWT010031770.1:0-14297 GCA_004365215.1 Cuniculus paca | reverse complement strand
AGGAAGAAATAACAATCTTAAATATATATGCACCAAATATGGGAACACCCAGCTACATAAAACAAACATTAATAGAAATGAAAACTCAAATGAGCAATAACACAATTGTAACGGGAGATCTTACCACCCCCTTGACACAAAGAGACAGATCAACTAGACAGAAAATCAGCAGAGAAATAACAGAACTGAATCAAACTTGTGAACAAATGGACTTGGTAGATGTGTACAGAGTATTTCACCCAACAACATCAGAATATACATTCTTTTCAGCTTCACATGGTACATTCTCTAGAATAGACCATATACTAGCCCATAGAACATGCTTAAGTAAATGCAAAAGAATCAGAATTATCCCATGCATATTATCTGATCAAAAAACTGGAAATTAATGACAAAAGAAACTGCAAAAACTCAGTAAACACATTGAAATTAAATAATGCATTCATGAACAATTAATAGGTCATGGAGGAAATTAAAGAAGAAATTAAACAAGATCTACATACACAAATCAGTAAACATAATACACCATATTAATAGAGCCAAAGACAAGAATCATATAATCATCTCAATAGATGTGGAAAAAACTTTTGACAAAATCCAATACTTGTTCATCATAAAAACCCTGTGGAAAATCAGAATAGATAGTCTTAACTCAATCTTATAAAAGCCATCTATGACAAACTCATGCCTATCACTGTGCACTAAACCAAAATAAAAATGGATGAAAGGTCTAAATATTAAAACAGAAACACTAAATCTGCTGGGAAGCAAAGTGGTTAGAAGCCTTGAAGACATAGGGGTAGGCAGAGAATTCATGAACAAAGATCCAACTGCACAGGAAATACTTTCCAGAATCAACAACTAGGATCTCATCTTATTCAAAAGTTTTTGCATGTCAAAAGAAATCTCCAATAGAGTGAAAAGAAAATCCACAAAATGGGAAAAAATCTTAATCAACTGTCCCTCAGACAAAGGACTTCTATCTAGAACATCTAAAGAATTTTAAAAAATCAGGCCCTCAAAATTCAAAGACCCAATCCAAAAATGGGCATCTGAGATGAATACACACTTCTCAGCTGAAGAAATACAAATGGCAAATAAATACATGAAAAAATGCTCAACATCATTGGTCATTAGAGAAATGCAAGTTAAAGCAACACTGAGATTGCGTCTCACTCCAGAAAGAATGGCCAGGATCAAGAAAAATCCAGTAACAAATGCTAGAAAGGATGTGGGGAAAAAGGAACCTTTATCCCCTGTTGGTGGGAATGTAGACTGGTGCAACCACTGTGGAAATCAGTCTGGAGGTTCCTCAAAAAGCTAGGATTGGAAGTCCCATTTGACCCAGGTATTCTGCTTCTAGGCATATTCCCAGAAGAACTGAAAACATCATACTACAGTGATATATGTGCACCCATGTTTATAGCAACACAATTTGTAATAGCAAAATCTTAGAAACAACCCAAGTGCCTATCAACTGAGAAATGGATAAAAAAGATGTGGTACTTTTATGCAATGGAGTACTACTCAGCTGTAAAGAAGGATCACATTGAGGCTTTTATAGGTAAATGGATGCGATTTGAGACCATACGCATAAGTGAAAAAAATCAAACTCACATATGTAAACACTGCATTGTCTCCCTAGTGTAAGAAACTAAAAGAGTCAATAAGATCCAAAATCTTCAATAAATATTGTGAAATGGTAAGAAACTGCTCAAAGTGGAAAAATAACTCAGGGAGAAGGAGAAAAGAAGGGAGGGAAAAGAAAAAGTTATAAATTTGTATATATAGCTAAGATGATTTTGTACTACTAATTCTATCAGTTCTTGGAACAAAACAGTTAACACTCATAGGAATAAATCGATTTTGCATGTCTATATCTGGTAATGCGAGTAACTCTTTTGAAGATAGCTATGCAAAATAGCCTTTGTTAAGTTCCTACCACCTTGTTTTGAAAACCTATATTGTTATTGTTTTGGGTTTTTTGTTATTGTTTATTTGTCTGTTTTGTCTCTTGTTTTTCTTGTATTTATTTTGTTTTGTTTTTCTCTCTTTAAAAGAAAAAGAAAAAAAGCAACCAGATGAAGAGGTCTGTCAGATTCATATCTGAAAAGTGAGACCATGGCAGAAGACAGATACTCACTCATTCATTCTAGAGTTGTTTATAATCATAATCTCTTTGGAATTATGCTCATCTTGTCATTGACATATATCTGGTATCAAGAAAGTTCTTGGTTTAGAGCAGGCTTCCCATACATGCTTTCTCTATGAGTCTGAGGTAATAGGTGAGCATCAATGCAGGATCTTCAGACCATGCTCTCAAAAACCCTAAGGTCTCAATTTAAGAGCTATAAAAATAGAAGTTATAAATGGAGCCATATGAATCAATTGCCTAGATTCTTTTACTCAAACTTTAACTTTGCCCCGAAACAAATTTTTTTTTTGTCTTCTTGTCACTGGGGATTGAATCCAGGGCCTTTGCACTGAGTGACATCCTGATTTTAGTATTACCTTGCTAAACCATTTACTGATTTACCCCTGTCACACCAGCCTGCATTTGTTTATGAACTGACTGTCCCAGGTGTTGCTCAGGCAGGCATCATTTCAACCAGTCAATGCTTGTTTGCATGAGACACCCTCGAACATCTGTTTATTTGTTTTATATCAATTGTTTTTTGCATAGTTCTTACTTAGAATGTTGTATTTGTCTTTGATGTTTGTTTCTAGTGAAATCTAATAATGAGTTCTGGTTATTTTCTTTTACTAATTTGTATTTATTTTATTTGTGAAAAATAACCTATAACTTCATGCTACAATCTATAAAAACTCTTATTGTAAGTTCTTTAGGTATAATTTTTATACTTCTCTGGAACTCAGTGATATTCTTTTACAATACAAAACAGACAAGTTTGGAACACTGAGACTAAATAGAAAATGCCAAAATATATACAAAAAAAAATCTAAAAAAGGGAGAAATGTTAGCGTATCAGAGAGCAAAAGTCTGTGTTTTGAAATGACATCTCCTTACTGTAAATTATTCATAATACTGAAATGATAGAACTTGAAAGAAAAAACAAAAATTTTAAAAATTCCAGTAGAGTTCAGTAATTATAATAAATCTATTGGTGGTGTTGACAGAGTTGACCAACATCTAACGAGCTATCTTGTAGTCAAAAAGTGAAGAAAAATACTATTATAAAATATTTATGTACCTTCTGGACTAAGCAATATGGAACTCATTTGTTTTTTATTCAAAATGAGGGGTTCAAAAAGTCACTTACAATTTAGACAAACTCTAATAAACCCAATAATTTTAAAAAATGGGATAGCAAATTGCCAACCAGGATGTCCATCATCAACATCTTCACCATTACCTTTAGAGGGTAGACATTTATTGAAATTATAACTCTCATAGGAAAAAAAAAGGAAAGGTCAATATTACAGTGTAAAGCATGCTGTTCAGAAAAAGACAACAATGCCAAAAAGAATTGGAAAGAGATTAAATACTGTTTTCCAGATTGTAACTTTGCATTGTGTATTGAATGTTTTAATATATACCATACACAGAAAAATTATTCAATGTATTTCATAAAATCATCTTTTTATGTTTCCTGTTGTTATTTTATAAAAATTAATGAAAAATATGTAGTTTTTGGTCATCCCGTATTTAAATAAATGGTTGGGTAAGTGGCTAAGTTTTGAGACAGGGTTACCCTAAGTTGCCCAAGCTAGACTCAAACTTGTAACCCTCTGCTTCAGATTCCCAGAGAGCTGGCTGTATAGGCGTGTGCTGTTACACCCAGATCGAAACACAATCTAAGTAACATGCAGTTGGCAGAGAATGAGGAGGAAAATCAAGCTGTGGAAGGGATAATTACAGAAAAGAAAGAAAACACAATACCCAAATTTTACAATAGCCAATTTAAGTCATAGAAGTGAAATGCATCAGAGCTTCAAAGGAGTTGAAAATAAAGCACCTGGTATTGACTTAGCAACAGCAGGTCTATGATTCATTTTTAGGAGTCTAGCAGTGGGGGTGGAAACCAGATAACAAGAATTTAAAGAACCTGCAAGTGCATTATGACTAAAGGACAGGTAACTCAGGATGATATTAGCTATTTCATCATTTCAACATGGTTGGGGAGGAAATCACCTAATACATTTTACAATTTTAGGGTAGCTTTGATCCCAAAGTTTATGAATGACTATGTAAGACAAGAAAATCATAGGACCATTTTTTTATTAATAAAGTAACCAAAACTAACTAACATACTAGCCTATCAAATGCAAAAGTCTATTTTAAATAATGCTCAAATGTGATTTATCCCAGTGTTGTTAAAAGAATTGAATAACAGATAATCAATGCAAGCTGTATGATTATATTTTTCCAATGATCCAGAAAACATTTTGCAAGTTTTAATGCCTACTTATTATTTAAAAACCAAAAGTAAGCAAGCATAGTGGTGAACCCCTGTAATTCCAGCACTCAGGAGGCTGAAGCAGGAGAGTTCAAGACCAGCCTGGGCTACAAAGTGAACTCAAGGCCACCCTGAACTGTGTAGTGAGATCTTGTCTCAAAAAGACAATTAAAAAAAAAAGAAAGAAAGAAAGAAAGAAATACAGGTCCATTCGCAAGAGTTTTATGGAGCGGATAGTCTACATTCATGGTGAGATGATTTAATAACCATATTTCAGTGTCAGTTTACCAAATGTCCTGGTCATAATCTTTACCACTCTTTTGAACTTTTACAAACTGTTCCCCTGAATCACAATTATAAGTGTACTTATTCATCCTCCCAAACTAAAAGTTGCTTGATAAGAATATCTTCTCCATTTTTTTACTTTTGTCAGAGCACCTAACAAAATGCCTTTATGAGAAGCCCTTAAAATTTAGATAATTGACAGGAGGGAAGCAAAGAGATTGCAAAGACACATCGTTCATCTTCCATAATTTGTCCTGGAAAGAGTTCCTAAAGTCACTGCATAAGCTGGCACATCAAGGCTGAAGAATTTCTCAATTCTTTTCTTTTACTATGGTTTTTAATGATATAATCAACTATCTCCTAAGATGACTGGCATGTTAGCTAAGATATGGCTTACTTAGAACATGTATCTGAACTTTAAAAGAATTATTTCACTGTTATATATTGATTTGTTACCCAGTTTACACTTGAATTCAGTTTATACTTGGATACCAGTTATGTTCTTACTTTTAAAAAAGATTTGGAGAAATTGCTAAATACCGCAGCATCAAAAAATTTAAATTTATTTAAATATATAAATTCCTTCTTTTCACAATGAAACCACACACCTCTATTTTATCTCTAAACTACTTCTCAGTGTCTCTTTAAATAGCATATGAATCAGGCAATGCATCTGGCAAATTACTAACTTATATAATGTCCAAATATTTCCTCAATAGAAATAGAATCAGAAGATTCACCATAATTATTCAGTGGTGTGAAAATTTTGTTTATTCTGTGAAAATCTGAAATTTGTAGATTTATAATCCCATAAACTTACAAAAAATAAAACTCGAAATTGACCTCAGGAATTAAAGGCAGCAAGAGGTTCGGTGACATTCTTACCACACAAAGAAGTAGAGAAAGAAAATACAACAGATTCAGTCAATTAATCAGCTAGTCACTGCCTGTGCCTATATTTGCTATCTTATCATTTTACCATTATTCATAGTAGTTATTGGCTCAAAGTTGTATAGATGAATCAGAATTGCATAGACCTGTAAGGTCAGTGTAATAAATTTCTCTCCACTAGCATATCAGCTTGCCCCACCCCCTCCCCTTTTTTTTTTTTTTTGGTATTTGCCAGCTCCTCACTCTTTGACTGTTACCTTGGAAAAGCAGTCTCTCTCTGCAACTTTCTAACTTTACATGTACATTTATATATACAGCTATTGGAAAAGTGAAATAACAAATCTATGTTCTAGTAAAATGACCAGGCCACATATGAAAATATTTTTTCTTCTTGATCTTTTTATAAAACAATATGGTTTCCTACTCTACATATCCTAGTCTATCAAAATAAGAAAAATATCTCTAAACCTAATTTTTTACTTGAAAAAAATATATGACTAATATAAATAATTTTTCAAAAATGTTTCTAAATTATTTTATATAACTTACCCAAAGCAATCAAGGACTGTGCCACTTGACACATATTTGCTCTGAATCCCAATTCTTTACATTTCCTGAGGGAAACTCTTGCACTAGTGCTCTCTTAAACTGCATACATTTGTCTTTTTTCCTGAATACTTCTGACCTACACTTTTTAAATTCTGGAATTCCTCCTCCACTCTGTTAATAGCAATGCTGTGGCAGCTGGGATTATCACCACCACAATTAGTATCAACAAAGAGACCTTTTTTTTATTTAAGCAGAGAATAACCAGATTTGACATTCCTGGTTCTGTTCTCTGCTTTCTCTCTGTTTCTTTTTTCTTTTCTTGTCTTTTCTTTCTTTGTTTTGTTTTGTTTTCTTTTGTTTTCTTCTCTCTGGTACCCACTGTTTTTAGATTGGACATCCTGAGTGAAAGGGTTGTTTGCAAGTGTTTTCCTCGGGAGGCCATATCAGCTTGTGTGTGAAGGGACTGAAGGTTGTGAAAGGGAATAGAGGAAAACCAGCAAGCAGAACGTTATGTGAGATATCACAGTGGTAAGATTTTCCTAAGAAATAGTAGGCTTCTCCTTAAAATTGTCCCGCCATGAGACAAGAAGTTGAGATGTTTATCCACAAGCTATTGTTCATTAGTTTCCCCAAGAGACATTAACTTTCTTTCCTATTCATGCCTCCCCTTGACACATACCACCCATGCTTCTTGAACCAGTTAAGCAGAAATCGTGGATTTTTATAAACCATAGCAGCCACAGGTAAAATCCAGATGAACCAAAGAAATATAGACAGGATAGTGACAGCAACTGCGACACTATCTTATACAGAAAGCTAACCTTGCCTGCCTTGAACAGATGGTTACATTTTTCTACTCATAAAAATAATCTAGCCAGCCGGGGATCTAGCTCAGTAGCCTAAGCGCCTGCCTGGCAAACATAAGGTTGTGAGTTCAATTCCCGGTGCAGCAAAAAAATAATAATAATAATAATCTAGCCAGGTGTGGTGGTACTTGCTAATAATCCCAGGACTGAGGGAGGTACAATGAGAACATCGTAAATTTGAGGCCACCTAGACTACACAGTGCAACCGCATCTCAAAACAAAAATCTGTAAATGATTATTTTTATATGGTTATCCGTGTCCTGCCTGAAAATTTTGTTTCTTCCCCCTGTACTGTGCAAACCATAGATTGGGAAAGGCTGCAATGGACAGCACTGAAGAGCTAATATATAAAATATCTGTGCAATACAGACAATGTATTTAGAGGAAGAAAGACCGTATCTAGGGAAACCAGATGGGAGGTATCTTAGCCACTTTCTCCTCACTGAGACACGATACATGACAGCCCTGATTTAAGGAAGGAGAGGTTATTTTGGCTCGTTTCAGTCCCCAGTTGGTAGGCTGTAAGGCAGGAGGGCATGGCACAGGTACATGGTAGAGGAGAGTAGCTCATGACATTGCTCCTGGAAAGTAGAGAGAGAGAGTTCAGGGAGAGAAATAAACCCTTACAGGTCACATCCCACTGACCCACCCCTTCAGACCACAGCCTACATCCTATAGGCAAGTCAGGCATAAAGCCCCATAATACAATCACTTTCCAAAATCCCTGCCTAAGAGCACGTGAGACTCTTGGGAGATGTCCAGACAGAAACAATAACAGGAGGCTACTACGACCCTCAGAGCATTAATCAAGGCACCAACTACATGTGTCATAGACAAAAGGATACTTTTGAAAGATCTTAACTACATGGAATTTTAGGACTCATTCATAGAAAATGGGGGTTGGAAGAGCAGAGAATTCTTTTCCCTTTATTTTGGATATGCAAGCTAAACACTTTGTAGCAATCAAGTTGAAAAAAAGGTTAAGCATGTTTAGGAACATACAGTAGGAATCCTTGTAATAAATTTTAAACTAATACCATAGGTGATTTTTATAGTTTCCAAAATTTGAAAAAAAAAAAAACCATTATATGCTACTGGAATGCCCTCTTAAAAGATTTGAGCGTCATTAACTGGTCTTGAGTAACAGGTCTTCAGAATATTACCTGCCATGAACCAAGAAGCTTAGCTGTACATCTACCAAACTCGCAGTAATAGCCTTAGCAAAAGGCCGAATGACATGTTAACTGTTGCCAGACCTCATCCTTAGCAAACGGAGCTGCACTGAGAGATGCGCAATTCTTGTCTGGTACCAAAGTGTTTCCTCCTGTTCTTAGGTTGCTGTGAGCATATGTCAATGGCCGCAGCTCCTCAGTGCAGCAGCATGGATTATACTTGGCCATTCAAACTTATTAACTGCCTCATGTTAAACTCACAACATTGTGCAACCTGGTTGCCACGTTACCAACACAAACCAACTGTGACGCACCCTCTCCACTCAAGGGACTGATTTCAACAGAAAACTGCGTCTCCCCCAACTTGGTAAACAGAATTCTTGTAACAAATGGCTCATGACAAAATGATGCTGCTTTTTTGCCAGCTTCCCAGTGACCGGGAAGGTTAAAAGAAATCCTTAAATTCAAGCAGAAAAGTGTATATTTGGTATGAGAGCAGTTATTGACATTTTAGTGACAGTAGTGATAATATATATATCCCACGAGATTTTCAAGAAAAGGAAAAACAAATTTTTCTTCAGGATGATTTGGTCCAGGCCTTTATTTCTCCACAATTATTTATGGAGTGGCTGTTTTGTGTGTGACAGGCCTTTTCTCTGAATTCAGAGATGTAGCAGTGAGTAAGTCAGGCAAAGTGAGTCCTGTGAACACACATTGATAAATGTTTAAAAACCAGTTTTTCAGGGAAAAAGCTCTGATTTATTGAGTTTGGTGATTCTCATAAAGATTTCCACTATGGTCAGATTTAAATGACCTACATGACGTCACTGAGGAGCTGAGAAATGGTGTAATCAGTTTTTATGACCCACTAGGAACCAGATCCAACACACTCCTGAAACACAGGTAAAGTAAGGCATTCAAAAAGGGAGAGGGGGCAAAAAAAAGATGGTAGGATCATGTAGAAATGTAAGTTTTTAGAAACACTATAGCCCTTTATTGTTCACTGTATCTTTCTCTCAGAAGTTTTTCAAATACATTAGCCTAATAAGCAATTCTAAAATCAAAGACTATTTAGAATTATGTATTTACCCAGAATTTCTCAAGGAGATTTGATTATAGAGTCATCTTGTCATTGTGTGTAATCAACTCCTGAAAAGTTGGAAATTTGGTGCAACTGACTGTGATGGATTTCAAATCAAGTTCTCAAGTCACTGGTTCGCAGAGACAGCGGTGCCTCACCACAGTCAGAATGGCGACAATACCAAGAGGTGATCTACTCTCACATATGTGTTAAAGCTGCTCCAGGTAACATTTGGTCCTGGTTCCCAGCATTTATATTAGGTATCGTTTACACACCTGAGATATTTGGGAATAGTTGGGGTTTGTCTTGCTTGTGAGTTACATAAACCCTTTCTTTCCTTCTCCTTAATTCTTCCTGTATTCACTTAAGGCTGATTGACAAGAAGTCAACACTGAAAGTCCAACTAAACTTGCTATTTTATGGAATAACAACTAGATGAAAATAAGTTGGGTTTTTGAAATAATGATTATGCTATTAGGGATGGATCAATAGTCTTTTTTTTTTAGGTCATCACAGGATAACTGAGAAACTGTGATAAATCACATACACCTTTATAACAAACAAAACTGTGGAGACACTTGGATTTGGCCTTTTTAACTTGCTATAAAGAAACAGAGTCAGAGTAGCAAGCTGAACTAGAAAACATCTAGTAGTAATTTTATGTTGCACAAATAGAATGTAAATGATTTGGAGAAAACACATCCTAACAAATTATGAAGATTTCCATATAAGATTTTAGGAAAATTTCAAAGTGGCAAAAACTCTTAAAATATGTAATATTTGATACATATAAAATTTACACATATGATAACTAGCTCCCCTAATCTATCCCCAGTTTTCCATGGTTCCAGTTACCTATAATCTATACTACTAGGAAGTACTAAATGGAAAATTTCCAAAATAAAAAATTTTGGGGCTTTAAATTGTGTACTATTGTATAACATCACAAGATCTATGAGCACCCTGCTCTTTTACATTAGAGCCATGGTTTATTTTTTCTAGGGTTCAGTGCTATACAAGCTACCTGACCATCAGTCATTTAGTAGCAATCTTGGTTATCAGACTGACTGTCAAGATGTCACAGCGATAGGCTCACATTACCTTTATTTTACTGAGTAATGGTCCTCAAAACACAAGGTCAATGACACTTATAATTTGCTTATGCCAAAAGAAAGCCATAATGTGCTACCTTTAAGTGGAAAAATGAAAGCTAAGTAAGACATTTGAGAGATACCACATTTATATAATTTTACTATAGTACATTGTTACAGTTGTTCTATTTTACTATTTTATTGGTAGTATCTTACTGTGTCTAATTTTTAAATTATATACATGGAAAACTACAGAGTTCAGCATTATCTAGGGTTTCAGGCATCTACTGGGAATCTTAGAACACATCTTTAGCACATGAGGGAGAACTACTGTGTATTACATAAAATTTTTTTTATATATGCATATTTTTATGCATATTATGTATATCTCCATACCTGAGTTTTGATATGGGACCAAGACTTCAATAAACACACATTCAAAATGCATCTATATATGCCTACTGTCTTGGTTATTTTTCTCTCATTGTTGAGACAAAATACCTGATGTCCAACATGAAGGAAGGAAAGGTTTATTTCTTACAGTTTTTGGAGGTTTCAGTCCATACTCAGCTGGCTCCAAGGCAGGGTGGCATGGCTGAGGGGCAGTCATTCATGGTGGCCCACAAGTAACAAGAGTGAACAGGGCAAAAAGATGGGAAAAAACAGGCCTTCTTTCCTCCCTTTGATTGTATGCTGGCTCTACCCTTTGTGAGTGCAGCACTCACACTGCTAACCCCATTGCTATACAACAAATCACAAATGGTAGATTCAGCCACATCTATGACTGCATGAGGTTTGGGGGGCTACCTAGACATGAGCCATAACACCTATGAAACATTTCTAGGCATTCTAAAAAAATAATAACCTTGTTACATATTTGGTTTTTTAAAAAACTGTTATAAATGTTATTTATTGAAACTGTAATGATCAGGCTTGGGCTCAAGAAAGTGAGGTTTCAGGAATAATCTGGATAAAGATTAAAACTTGATGTGAAACCAAATGATATTTGAATTAAATTTAGTACATCTTTGCTAAGAACATACTTGGCTAAGTGCTTGACAAGTGAAAAACAATCTTACATGTGAAAAGTTCAAGTCTGTCAGAGGCTGAAGAATTTTAAAATATTCTGATAACTTCTCAAAAGGAACATAGATAAAGAAATGAATTTTGCCATGTAAAATAGAAAATCAAGTTAATAATCTAAAACTAATTTTGGTTAAATTAGAGACAATCCATAAACATGTGGCTTAATTAAAACTGACGAGCTTAACTTGGAAAGTTAAAGTGCTGACTCCACTCCTACAGGTTTTGTTAACTTGTAGAACAAAATCACTGCCTAAAATAGAATCTACCAAGCACTGTAAACTTCATTTACTTGATGATGATAGTTATTCTGCTAAAATCTTGAAGCTATTGATTGTGTCCTTCCCAAGAACTCTGCTTAAAGGATATTTTGTGTGCATAATGAATTTGGATGAAATGTTGCTTCATTGCTTCCTGATCATTTTTTTTTAATAGAAGAGAAGTTCATTGTCTATATCCTGTTTAATTGCTAGGATAAAATATCTCCTTAAGGTTGCTAATACTAGTAGTAACAATGGTTGGTGTATTTAATTCATATTTAAATGAACATTTACAACAAAGTCCTTCAAGTCTCCAGATGTACATGATGCTTGATGTAGTCTCTGTGCACAAATACAGTGGTACCCCCAGGATAGCTATGCAGTCAACAGTACAAGTATGACAGACAGCCAATTCAGGTAGAAATATTATAGCCAGTTGGACTGGGCTGGGCTGTCAAGAGAGTGAGTCCAAAGATGAAAACTCATTGCAACTGTGGCTGAAGGTACATCTGTTGGCCAGGTCTCAAGATAAAGACAGAATAGCCAGGCCTACTTGCCTCTCTAGAGGATAAGATAAGTAGTAACACCTGGTCTAATGAGGCCTAGATCAACATCAGTCACCTCAGTAGGTAACCAAGACCCTCGGACCCATCCCTTCCTTAAAAGTTCTTTGTTTTTTCCATGAACATTTGCTACATGACTTGCTTCCAAATTGGATCAACACTACCTACATGGCTATATTTATAACCTTATTGGTTGATGATAGATCTAATCCACATTGTACTCATGTGATTGTGTTCTATAAAGCCTTCACAGAAAAGTGGGGTCCTCAGCAACCCACTTGGCACCCCTCCTGCCTCTCAGGAGTTGTGTCTCTCCCTCTCAATAAATATTTCTCACTCTTAAGTTCTTTTGTGCCTTAGAATTCATTCTTCAATTCTGGGGAACAGGAACTAGTTGTATCAGACATCTAAAAGGCTGGAACTTATAATGTTTCCCCTCTATCATTTGGAGGTTCAGTATCACTCCTATATCATTTTCAGGTATGTATCCATTAGCAGGGCAGTCATTCTGTTAATGGCTGCGGATGTACTGACCAAACTTGAAATCCCAAATCTAATATCTGATCTCCATTTAAGTGAATCTCCTTCTAATAATTCTAGCCTTTCCACAATAGATTCCAGCAAGCCTAGTGTTTTATAGAATAAAAGACCAAACAAAAATCCTTGATTCCTGGTCAAAGCAAGGAACATATAAGTGATAATGTTGTTTTGTAACATTGTTTTGAGCCCAAGATTCAGAACTTGTACCATTTTGTTAGCATTGTTTATTGAGAACAATAACAGTGGAAATTTGTACTCAATCCTGAGAGATCCTCAGAGACCATTGGTATTGGTTACATTCCAAAAACACTGCTACTTGACCAACAGGTATGAAAAATCATAGTCAAACTCTGCATTAGTTTTCTTGGTTCTGAGGTGTTCTGTACACTTCAACAGCTCTGTATCTGAGAAAAACTACATCAATACAACTCTTACATTAGAGCCCACATGGAAACAGTTAATTCTGTACAAACTGAATTCATGGCTTCACAAACTTGAAGAATAAAGTTGCAAACTAGAAATAGGAAATTAGGCATGTTTTATCAGAAATGAGAAGAAGGAAAGTCTCGTGGTAGATATCTATATCCTGAGGGCAATCCAAATGAAAGTTCAAACTGTGCTCTTCATCTTGCTTTTATATGAATAACCTGGGCACAGGAAGAGACCTTTTTTTTTTTTAAAGGAATGAGTTGGAAAGAGCTGGTTACTTTGCATTTCTAATTTTCCTCAAAGTCTTTATAAGTCCAGCAAGGGTGGGGAGGAGCTCTTGACTGTGAAAAGAGTCTTCTTCCTGGGAGGAAAAGTCCTTATCTCTCTATTCTTACCCTAACCTTTTCTCTTTTGCTCTGGTGTTTTCTTTTATATTCCTAAGCTTAGATAGCTGATTGAATTAGTTCTTAATCAAGTGGGCTATTTTCTTTTATCAGATCTTGTGGGGAGTGGTTGAATCTGAGCTGAGCTCTGTGAGACTAGAACAAAGCCAGTTCCAAGGATGGGGAATGCTGGAGGCAGACTGTGTAAAACAAGCTGACCTCTAGCTCAGTTCCGTATCAACAGGTGTCTGACCTTGGTGTTCTTCCTTGTTAGCTACAGTACAGATAGCTTTGAGGATGTTTTGCTTTCAGTGTTCTCAGCAAACGCTGAGACTTTGCACTCTGAATCCTGTCATGCACTTTTTCCTTTTTTTTTTTTTTTTTTTTTTGCTTTGCATAAATAAAGATGCTGGGGCTGAGATATTGTTACTGTCTCTCCATCAGAGAGGTCAGGTCCCACCCTGTCCCATCTTTTCTTTATGTGTCTTGTTTCTTCTTAATCTCTCATCATCTCTAATCAGGACAAGGCTGGCCAGGCAGGTCACAGAAAGATCCTGTGTTTAGGCTCCTCTGACTGACTAGTCATAGTAGCTAAGTTAACATACTACAAAACAATTACTTTGGATCTCTGGATGTTTGCAAATTCTAGATTTGAATACACAGCCATTTTGATTCCTGAGACTGCT
>RJWT010031769.1:0-14300 GCA_004365215.1 Cuniculus paca | reverse complement strand
CCTGTCTTCAAGTCAGCTGAGTATGGGCTGAAACATCCAAAAACTGTAAGCTAAATAAACCTTTCCTTGCTTCACTTTGGGTGTCAGGTATTTTGTCTCAACAATGAGAGAAAAGTAACCAAGACACAAGATTAGAGAGCAAAGAAAAATCCACTATATGTTGTATACAAAAATTTCATTTTAAATATAAATATAAGTTGAAAATAAAAGAACTAAAAATATATGTACTAACTTAACATTTTGAATGTTAATAGTAACATCAGACAAAATAAATTTTAGAACATGTTAATAAATAGAAGAATAGAGTAGAGACATTAGCTTAAGATAAATGAATAAATACTGGATAATATCATCAATGGCATCTTTATACTTAAATCAATACCATAAATAAAAATTTGATAGTATCAAAAATGTAACCGCCAAGGTACTTAGCGATATAATATGGTGATAAATCTGACAAAGGAGATGTGTGATTTGTATAGTGAAAACTATAAAATATGGGATAATGAAATCATAGACTTTAATGGAGAGACATACCATATTTGTGGATCAGAAATCAGGACTCTTAATATTTTAAATATCTTATTTGATATTTAAGCTTAATGCAATCCCAATCAAAATTCCAAGTAGGCTTTGGTTTGGGTAGAAGAGTTGATTCTAAAATCTAGAATGAAGAAGAAAGGATCTAGAATAAAAGAACCAATTTTTGGTAGAATATGGAAGGTTCTATACTACCTGAATTCGAGACTTACTATAAAATTATAAACTACTGGGATATAGAACAATGAAACAGAATAGGGAATTCAGAAATAGATTCATGCATATCCCATAGATTTTTGAACAAAGTTGACAAAATAAGTACAGACCAGAAGAAAATGTTTACAAAAAAACTTATTTATAAAATAACTTGGCCCAAAGTACATAAGCCCAGTTTACTGTTCATTATCACTAATCAAAATCTTTAAGTGCTATTGTTCTAGTTGGAAAAAAACTACTGAGTAACACTGGACCTGTGATCAACCCTAGTGGAAACTGATTCTGTGAGTCATTTTTCACAAGTTCTTCTGTTGAAAGTTTCAGTTGGGGGATAAAGTCTATCACAGTTCATGTGTATTATACCTGTTTCATTCCCTAATAAAAATCTTAGAGGACTGCTGCTTTTTAGAAGCTAAAGATGATGTAACTGCACCACTGGGGAATGTTTATCAAGAAAAGAATTGGACAAGAGAAAGAAAGTAAGCATATAACTTAAGCTAGCAAAAAAAATAAGTAGAAGAAATTTTGCAATGATTTTTAAAATGCACTCATCCTAAAAATAATAATTAGAATAATTTATGTCCATTATATAACAATTTTTGGTAAATATGAGTAAATAAACACAATCTACAAAAGGCATAGTCTTTCAAATATAATTAAAATATGGTGTCATGATATTTGACCTGGAAATGTCCACTGTCTCTGTGAGATGTTACTATTCCTTCAAGGTTTTCCCCATCCATAATGATTTTAGCTAACAATGAAACATAACAACATTTCTGAAAGGGATTGTTTCTTCTCCTCCAAAAGCACTCCTTTCCAGAATTCCTTTCTGGAAAAATTATTATGTTAAATAAGATGGGGGATTACAAAATCATAAAGTGTAATTAAATAAATTCATATTAATTTCTCTACATAAAGTAGAAATGCCAGGCGTGGTAGTGCACACCTGTAATCTCAGCACGTTTTAGGCTGAGGCAGGAGGGTTGCTCCAAGTTCAAGGACAGCTTCTATATGGTGAGTTCAAAGCCAGCCTAAACTGTATAGCGAGACCCTGTCTCAAATAAATAAATAAATAAACATCAAATGGATTGAATACAACTGGATATAAGTAGGGAAATGAAAAACGATTCCATTTTCACATTAGATTTGGCATGTTATGGACTGCTAAGGAGTCCTTTGTTCAGTTTACCTTTATTTTAACAATTTTATTCATGGTGTGGAAAGAGAAGAAAATAAATTCTCTTTGGGCACCAGGGACTGAACTCACAATCTTGTGCTTGCCAGGTAGGTGCTTAGGCCACTGAGTTAAATCCCCAGCCCTTGTCTTTTTGAGACAGGGTCTCAATATGCTGTTCAGGTTGGCCTTGAGCTCACTTTGTAGCTTTTTTTTTTAACCAGGAATCGAACTCAGAATCTTGCATTTTCCAGGCAGGCGCTTGTGCCGCTGAGTTATAACCCTGGCTTAGCAAGTAAGTTCTTAATGAAATTTATTAATGAAACTGACTAGCAAGAATCACAAATACTGTTGAAAAAGAAATTATCTAATGAGATGCAGAGTGCAATGAACCAGGGACGAAACATCCCAAATTATACTGTTTGGCAAAAATTAACTTTTAATGATAAGGGTCCTATTTCAAAATGCAAGTGATCAATGCAAACATAAAAAAGAATTTCTTTCCTTTCTAGTATTAAATCCTGCAATATGCTTTTCAGTAGGAGTTGTTTCTATTTTCTTTGATTGAATTTGTATTATCTGACAGCATAAATTTTTCACCATAGAATTATTCTTTTTTATAGTATTATTCTTTTGGGATATCTGGCAAAACAAATACATAAAAAATACAAAGGTAAGTAGAAATCTTGTTGTCTATTCTATTTATAGTTTCTTATAAGAAACTGGCACATATTGAACATAGAAAAAATATATATATTCACACCTATATATTTCATTATACCTCTTTGCAAAGTATACCCACATACTTAATTGTACTTTAACAATAGTAAAGAAAAACAAATGAAAATCACCACCTAGTCTATGAATATGACCACAAATGAAAGATAATTTAACAGTATGCAATTCATATCTTTTATAGTCATAAAGTACACATAACACTAAATTTATCACTTTAAGCCATTTTTGGTATAGAGTTCCATAGCAAAAAGCATATTTACTTTGTTTTGCAAACATCCCTATCATCTACTCCCAAAATGTTTTCTTCTTCCCAAACTGATATCCATAGCCATTAAAGCAGAACTCCCCATTCTGCCCTGACCTCAGGTTCTAACAAAACACTCTTATCTGTCTGTACGATCTTGACCGCTCAAATTATCTCATATTAATGGAATTTAACAATATTTGTCCTTTTGTACCCATCTTATTTCACTTCATGTCTTTGAGGGTCTTCCATTTTGTTAGATTAGTCAGAAATTTCCTTTTTAAATTTTTTTAAACATTCCTCTACTAATATACCACATTCTTTTTGTCAACTCTTACTGATGGACACTTTTTTTTTGCCACTTTTTTGTTATTTTGAATAATACTATCATGAACATTGGTGTACAAATACTTAGTTTGGGTCCTTGCTATGTGTTGTCCTGGGTACATACTCACAAGCAGAATTGCTAGATTGTATAGGAATTCTAAGCTTAACTTTTTAAGAAATCATTATATTGTTTTCCACCATGGAATAATTTACCATGTTAGCTTCTTGCCCCATCAAGTATTGCTGTTTGAAAATTTCACCAGAGAGTTCTATCTCTGTATTTTATGAACCTTCTGCTGTGTCCAATAGTTTATTTCACTGCTGGCAACCACTTTCAAGAGACTAGACCTATACCTTAAAGAAACTTTTTGATATGTTCAAGTTGTGTATGTTCATAACACTAATTTATGATAAGAACAACAAGAAAACAACTCAAGCATTTACCACCAGAGGGGAGAAATTAGGGCATATGCATGTAATGTAATTTTATAAAATAACAAACTATACTACATACTACATATAATGACCTACACAAATTTAAGGAAAAAATGTATTAAAAATTATGTCACAGAAAACTCTGTACAATATGCCATGTCATACTCTTTTGATAAAACTCAAAAGTGAGATAAGCTACACAATACATTAAGCAAACATACTGTTATTTGAAGACAGAGGAATATCAAGCATAAAGTCGAGTAAGAGAGTAATTTTTAAAAACTCAGAGAGATGGAAAAGAAACTCATATGGAGATGCAACAACACAGATCATATTCTAGATCTTAATATGAATGGCTGTTACAGTCTGTATATAGATGGCCCCCCACAAGCCTCATGTAGTCATGGAAGCAGCTGAATTTATGATTGACTCGTTGTCTAGTGCTGGAATTGGTGGTGTGAGTCCTTGCACCTGCCCAGGGGTGGAGCTGACATACAATTTAATGTTGGAAAGGAGACATGTTTTTCCTCTTTTGCACAGTTCACTCTTGCCGCTCACAGCCGCCATTAAGGGCTGCCCCTCAGCCACGCCACCCTGCCTTGGAACCAGCTGAGTATGGACTAAAACCTCCATAACTGTAAGAAATAAACCTCTCCTTCCTTCACTTTGGGCATCAGGTATTTTGTTCCAGCAACGAGAGGAAAGTAACCAACACAATGGCACTTCTTTAGTTTTTGCTCTTAATATTGAATGGTGATAGTAGACACCTTGAAGAAATGTAGTGGACAGTTCGCAAATGTGTGTGACATAGTAAAGAATGTAAAGACCACACTCCCTTTATTATCATGGTTCCTTCTTCCCTCACCACCACCATACCACAATTTTTATCAACCACCATTTCCAACGAGAGTGTGGATCACATAGTAAGTCTCTGGTGTATCTCCTCTTTCAAATACAGTTTGTCTCAATTCTTAGACATTGCTTGTTTTCATGTTTTAACATCCCCGAATCTGGCATACATTAAAATAGTTGTGTGCATACATAAAATGGTAGTAGCTTTCCACTTGTCCTGTCACTCAAATGTTTTTCCTAAATTTGAGAAGTGTCTCAAAAACTGAGTGAAGAAATGAGTAAATCAGGGAGTAAATTAAATATGCTTCAATTTAATTTAATTATCAGTGCTATTTAATTTAATATAAATGAACTGAAATACCCTGGTAAATTGAAAACTATGTACCATCTAAAAGCATTGACTGGTGGAGGATGTGGTTCATCAGTAGAACACTCACTTGGTGCACACAAGATCAGTATTTTAATTCCTGGTCCTGGGAGAGAAAAGAAAAGCATTGACAAAACAATAACATATATATTTACATGGGAAAAACCAGGAAAATACACTCTTTTAATAAAATATAAGTTTTCGAGTGATAGTTTTCCATTTGTTGATTTTTTATATGATAGATACTTAGTTAAATTAAGAGTAGATTAGAGCCATATTAATGTACCCTTTGTGATGAATGTATTCTAAAAGCAATATATTAACAGTTTTATTTTAGACTCATTTGTTTCTTTGCATCTCCCTTAGGATGTCTCTAGGACAGTCCTGAAGTATAGTGCCATATGTTCTACTTTCCTCTTATGCGACATTTTCTTTGTCCCTCCACTTAGAGTAAAGCAAAGTGAATGTTTACACTGAAAAGTCTCCTATTTCTCCACATAATTGGTAGCATTCTGATTCTAGAGCCCATTGCCCCTACCTGATGCACCCGATGCACCTGAGGCTTTTGGCAATAGTTCTAAATTCCTTCGCATGTATTTCCTTCCAAAGCAAGTCTTTCAACTATTGACATCTGGGCTTTTCCCAATTAAAGAGAGGTACTCGACAGCCTAGTATCTGCAATAAATCTCACTGCTTGACAACCCCATCTTTATCTGTAGGGTTTGCAATTGGCTTCTTGGCACTTTTTAAAACACATTTAAGCGTGATGCACATACAGAAAAACAGAAACTGAGGTGTATAGCTCAGTGATTTATGTCAAAGTGAGCAAACTTATTGCAACCAAATTAAGAAAGAACTCATTATCAGCTTCTGAAAATCCCTTCAGTATCAATCCTTTCACTAGCTGCTCCCTTCTATTGCAGATAAAAATTACCACATGAATGATGTAGATTAACCCCATTTTAAAATTTTTGCATATGATATTCTATAGTGTACATTACTTTTGCTAAGAAGTTCTCTTTTTTTTCCCTCTCAATTCATTTGTGAGACTTATGGAAGGTATCCACATAGCAGGAATTCCGTCACTCACATTAAATTTCCTTCACCTTATTTGACCACTGCTCAATATTTGAATTTTAGGCTATTATTAGTATTATTATCATAAACATTTATACATATATCATTTGGGGTGCTTGTGTTAGGCATGAGACATGCATATGTTGATTGTAAAATTATATCAATTTTCAAAGCCTGTTGAACAACACCAAAGGGTTGTAATAATTTACCTATCAATAGCGTTTGACAGCTTCTGTTGTTTAACATCATAGTCAAAACTTGGTATCATGATTTTTTTATCTTTGCCAATTATGATATATGTGCAATAATGCCTTGGTAATGAATTTTGATCTTATATAAAATATATGTTTACATTATTCCCCAATTTTCCATTTGGCTAACTTTTTTTTTTCACATGGATTTAAAAGAATATTAAATAAGAGTTCTTTGCAATGATAAATCCAAACTTTAGCCTGTACTTTTACTTCCTTAATTGTGTCTTTTGCTAAGAAGTTCTCTTAATTTTATTATATCCCATTAATCAATTTTGATCTAATGGTTTCTGCTTATTGTGTTCTATTTAAGAAACTGTTTCCTATCTCCAATATCATGAATATGTTCTTAGGTTGACATATAGAAATTCCTAAAGGTTTTTGTTTTATAGATCCCTTTGGGAATCTCAGGAGGTCTATAAGCACTACTCTGAATAATTTTAAGTGAATTAAATAAAATATGAAGCATTATAGAGATAAGAATTGTGTTAAAATAGCACCCTAGGGCCGGGGATATAGCTCAGTGGCATAAGTGCCTGCCTGGCAAGTGCAAGGTCCTGAGTTCAATTTCCAGTACCAAAAAAATAAAATGAAATAGCATTCCTTTCCAGGACCCACAAGATTAAGAATATACCCTGATATATTTATTACTTTACTGCTTATAGGAAGATCTACAATCCATCTGAACAGGATTTGTAGGTATGGTACAAAAAAGGAGCAGGTTTTTCTTTATAAAATACAAACATCAAATGATCCTAGACCATTTTGAAATGATGATTTTTTTCACCATTGATTTAAAGAGTTTTTTTTTTTAAATCAATGCCATAATATAGTACAAGTATGATTCTGGATCCTCAAAACTATGTCCACCATTCTTACATATTCTTGAGATAATATTATTGTCTTAACATAGATTAAGACATTTTTGATGAATAATATAAAAAAATCCTTGGCCATTTGCATTTCCATGTGAATATTTAAATTTACTTATTTTCTGTGAAATAGATATTAAATGGAACATTATCTGAGGATACGTTGAGAGTATAAATTAATAGGGTAATTAATGCAGTTGCTTCAATATGGAGTCTCTTCATGCATAAACACTCTAGATCACTTTATATCTATGTAGCTCTTTAATTTCTCTGTAATATTTTTTAGTTTTCTATAGAAGCCTTGCACCATTTTCCTTAAAATTATACTTATATATTCAATACTTGGTGCATTCTAAATGCTATAATTTTCATACTTCATTATATATTTTATTCATTCCCAGTGTAGAAAAATATAATTTAAACATTTTGAATCTATATCCAGAAAACTTGTTAAACTTTTACTTACCTGTAACTCCTTTGAATTTTCTGCATATATAGTTAAATAAATACTGATGACTTCATTTCTTCAAAATCCTTAATATTTTAATTTTTTCCTCTTGCCTTTTTTTCCTGTTGCACAATGTATCATTGCTAATAAAATGTTTAATGAATGTTGTCTAGGTTGACCTTTTTATATATTTTCATGATCTCTATTAGAAATGTTTCAATACTTTGCTATTATAATGTTAGTTGTGAATTATTTCTTATATTTATCAGGTTAAGAAATATTTATCCAATCTCAGTTCTCAAATGTATTTTATCATAAATGGCATTAAATTTTATTGAATAGTTATATCTGACCAGACAACTACCAAACTTGTTCTTTCATTCTGTTAATGTGCTTACTTACAGAGGTTGATTTTTAAATGTTAAGACTTTTCATTCATGGACAAACATGATTTGGTTGTACTGCATTGTCCATTATACCTACTGTGGGACATATTTTGATCATTGTATTTGCTATTCTTTATCTACATTTATAAACAAGATTAGCCAGTACTTTTCCTTTTTTAATATCTTTGTCGGGTGTTCAAACCAATAGTGGATGTAGCTTGTGGAATGAGTTAGCAAATGCTCCTTTTTTACTCTTCTCTGGAAGAGGGTGTGAGAATACATGATGGAATTCACTGGCAAAGTCATTCTTCCTGTCCATTCTTCATGAGAAAGTTTGAAATTAAAAATTAATGTCTATAAACATGACACGGCTATTAAGTTATTGTTTTCTGTAAGTTTTATCAAAATATGTATTTGTTGATGTGTATTATTTAATGTATTAAAGAATTTTTCCATTTCATCTACTTATCCTGATTTTAAATTGCTTTTTTCTAATTTTTAAGGTCAAAACTATTTCCTAATATGAGCTCTAGTTTTCTAATATGAGTGTAATTCTATAATACTACTTTTTAATGCTCTCTTATATCCCAGAAATTGTGAAATATGTTTATGCTTTCATGGTGTTTAATGTATTTTCTAATTTCCTTTGTTTTGTTTTTCGACCTGTTCTTTGGAAATGCATTAATTTCCAAAGACTGGAATGTAACATGTTTTTCTGTTATTAATTTCTACTTTAATTATACAGTAGTCAGAAAACTTCCAAGTTTCTTATGCTTTCAATACTCATAAATTACTAAATTTAATATATGGTAATAGTGTAATGTATGATCTGCCTTGGTGAATGTTTTCAGTGCACTTGAAACGAATGTGTATTCGACTGCAGCAGACAGAATACCCTGAAAATGTCATGTAGGTTAAGCTGGTAATCAGTGCTATTTAGTTATTCTATGTTTTCATTGATTTTTCATTTACTTGGTCTACTAATTATTGAAAGAACATTGAGATCTCCAGCTACAATTCTGTGTTTCACTTTGATCAGTATTTGCTTTTGTGTATTCAAATATTCTGTGGTACTAATACACATTTGGAACTTTTATTTTCTCTTGATGAATGTACCCTTTTATCATCATGAAGAGTCTCTTGTTAACCCTGGCAATGATCTCTCCTGTGAAGGATACTTTGGCCAATACTGACATAGTCACTCTAGTTTTTGTGATTAGACTTTGTGGTATACAGTTTCTTCCCTTCTTTCATTATTAACCTATCTATGTATTTATACCTGAAGTATGTTCTTGTAGACAGGATTGAGTTGGTTATTGTTTTTTATCCAGATTGACAAATTCTGGCTTTTAATTAATTGTGTTCAAATCTTCCCGACTTTTCACTATGTTCAAATATATTACTTTGTTGTTTTGTTGTTTTTTTTTAATCTGTCATGTGCTCTTTGTGTTTCCTCTTAGGCCACCTTTTTTGGTATTAATTTTTATAACTTCATTTTATCACCATTATTGCCTTACATGCTATACCTCTCCTTTATTTTTGTTGTTCCTCTTAGGAACACAAAGGGCAGTTCTTATTTAACACAGTCTACCTATGAATGGTGCTTAGAATAATTCACATATAAGAAATCTTTATAATGCACTTCGAATTTTTTGTTTGCTCTCATCGTCACATATTTTAATTCTCTTATATAAAGTTATAACCCTCAAAATATATTATCATTTTGACCAGTAAGGTACTATTTTCAAAAGCCTTCTAAATTTAGAAAAAATATCTTATATGGCAATTTCTCATGCACTCCATGCTTTCATGTAGATTTGACTTTCCAAATTGTATCAACTCTCTTTTCTTTGAACTTTTTTATCTTTTCCAATGTATCTTTTAGTGCAGATTGGCTATTGATAATGTTCTTCAACTGTCATTTTTCTGAAAGTCTTTGTCTTGTGTCTGTTTTTAAAGACAGTATAACAGAAATGTCAATACCAGAGTATAAAATTTGAAGTTGTCAGTTTATATTTTAATACTTTAAAGATATCTTTATGATAATCTGGCTTTCAAAGATTCTGAAAAAATAAATGTGCCATGATCTTAATTCTTACACATATAAAGTTTCCCTGTTTTCTTGTATCTCTTTTGAAGGTTTAATTTTCAAAATAAATTTTCAATAATTGTCTCATGATGTGTATTCATATAGTTTTATTTATTGTGCTCTTCCACTACTACTCTGCAAGTGGCCATTGTAAACTTACCTTGAAAATATTTTATATATCCTTCCTATAATATATATTTTATGTAACGTGTTACTCTATTAAACCCTACTGGTACAGATATGAAGTTTATAGGAAGAATCATGGACTTTTATTGAGTTTGCATCCATACACAAAATTTGCAAGTACTGTATGCAGCATAGCAAAGAAAAATTTAGGTGAGAGTTAAAAGTAAATGCTAATTACAGAACTCGAGATGAGGAGGTTACTTTAGATCATCCAAATAGGCTTCAGTTTACTTACAAAAGAAAGGGAAAAACAAGAGAATCCACAGCAAATCGCTATGGGAGAATGATCAACATGCCCTTGCAATGCACAACCCTCTGCAATCCGGAAAAGAAGTAATAGATTCTGCCTGAAGGAACCAGCTGAGCTTGCACCTTGATTTTAATCCAGGTAGACACATTTGGACACTTATGGCTGCCAAAACTGTAGGATCATATGCAGTAATACCTCGGTTCACCAATGCGTCTGTTTCTGAACAATTTGGTTAGCAAATAGAAACTTTCAAGTTAGGCAAGGTTTTGCTTCCATTCAAGAACTCTGTATTCAGTGAGAACAAGACAGTGACCTTTTCCCCACACAAACATGAACACAACAATCTTACCCAGAATGGTGGACTGAATTAAATTTATGAACCAAGTGAATACCACTGTATTTTTGAAACCACTAAGTTTGTGCTAATTTGTTAGAGAAGAAAAAAAATACATAATGTGTGCGGATTTTTGTTTTGTTTTTCATTTTTGAGACAGGTCTTACTATGTAGTTCAGGTTGGCCTGGAACTCACTATTTGGCCCAGGCTGGCCTTGAAATTGCAGCAATCCTCCTGCCTCAGCCTTCTGAGAGCTGGGACTACACTTGTGTGGGTCTATAGTTTTTATGAGATATAAAGGATTATTTTGTTTTGTTTTGTTCTCCTACATCTCTTCTTGGGACTCTAGTTGAAGCTATGCTATATCACTTGTTATTATGACAGACATCATGAATGTTCTACTCAGTTGTTTGTTTTTTTTTTTTGTCTTTTTCTCTACATGCTTCATCTTGTTTAGTTTCTGTTATACATTTTTATACTAACAAGTCTGTCCTTCTTTAGTGTCTAATAATGCTCTGCTTCCTGTAAATTTTCATTATATGTTGCATTTTTTAATTTAGTTAATTTCAGTAGTTCTTAAATATTCCATTTCTCATCACATTTTATTTATATTTCCTTGTAGCTCTTGAGCATATCGTGTATATTTATATCTCTCTTTACATTCTGCTCAGTTTCTTTCATCATCTATGAGCTCTGAGTCTGTGTCTGCTGGTTGTTTTTCTCATGATTATGGATCGTGTTTTCCAGTTTCTTTAATATGCCTGATAATTTTTATCTAACTGAAAATATTGTCAAATTTTCTCTATTAGTTGCTAGACTATGTTACCTTTTGAAAAAATTGGACCAGGGATATAGCTCAGTGGCATAGTGCCTGCCTGGCAAGTGTGAGGCTATGAGTTTGAGGGAAAAAAAAACCCGTAATAATTCCAGGTCCCTTCTTGCATCCAGCTTATTACTTAGAATTCATTAAATATTTTAAAGGTATGAGTAGCCAGTAGTTTAGGATTACTTTAGCCCTATTATTAAGGAAATACCCTTCTAAGGAGTTACAAAAACTCCTACCATATTTTCCTTGAACAAAAGTCTACATTTATTCAAATGCCATCATGACATCTTCTATAGAAATGAGCATTTTTTGTCCATATAGCCTGCTCATAGCGCATTGGAAACACAGCTGTCAGTGATTTAGCCCATGAGTTCTCCACCTAAGTCACAACTTCCTGCAGGCCGGGTTTCATAAAGTTTCCACTAAATCAAATGTTAATTGAAGATTCACAAGACAGAAGTGTAAACAAAAATAATGACAGTTAAGGATGATGGTCCACATAAAAGCAACAAAACCTTTTAGATACCAAAATTCAGAAAATGTTTCTTTTTTTTGCACGAATGTATTAAGTACATCTGTTACAACAGGACATATTGAAATGAGACCAAGATTCGTATTAGACACAGTATTTGCATTCCTTATCAAGTGCACGTGTTATCTGTGCACTGTGTCTGTACTCGCATTGGTCATTTGGCAGTAAGTCTCAAGTTCAGCTGTTTAAATGGGCATTTTCTTCACATTCAAAGGTGCTTGCTTGGGTATTTACAAATAATTATAATTTGTATTACATTATCATTTATTTTAAGTATTAATGTCAGTAATATAATTTATTTATATTTAATTGTATATTAATATTATTTTATAATTCAGTATGTCTCCTGTATTGCAACAGATGTATTAAACATTTCTGTCTGGCGGACAATCTTGACTGAGGTCTATTTTCAGGGTAGGGTTTATATTACAAGTATCCCAATAAATCTCATTAGGTTTTATTTTCCAGGAAATGGGTTGTGTATCTGTGTTGATGAGGTTTTGTTTTTGTTTAATTGTTTTAACTCTGGACACGGCAAACATGAGTCCCTCCCAATCCAACAGATGCTCCAGAAGTTATTCACCCCCATCCTCTTTGGCAGTCTCCCCTGAAACATGTGCCAATCGGTACTCTGCCAAAGAATCAAGAGAACAATGTATTTCTCTGGATATTTGTGTAGATCCCTACTCAATATACTCAGCCTCATAAAATCTAGCCATGTTGACCTCTTCAAAGTCAATCTCTGTTATCTCAATTTAACCCACACATTCTGTCATCATTCCCTTCCCTTCATCCATTCTTCAGTTCCATTTCCTCCTAGAAACTACAATACTTACAGGCAGGAATCTGATATCACACTCGCCTCCCTTGTCTTCTTTCTATCAGGAGTCACAGTCTGGCATGATCTGTTTTTCAGGTCTACAAAATTTTGTTTGTTTGATTTTGTCTGGTTTTCTGGTTGTTTAAGGTGAGAGAGTAAATCCCAACCCTTACACTAAAAGCAGAAGTTTGCCCACTTTATTTTGTTTGCTATAAAGTAGATGATGTCTAATGATGTTATTAACTGTGTGATAAGTAGTGATGGCTTTAGGTCATTATGGATATCAGCTTTTTGTGTCTCTTTTCACTTTTTTCTTCATATATCTTAAAGGAATTTGTTAAGTTTGTTTATCAGTAAAATAAAACACCACAACGACTAACTTGGATTTATTGATGCTTTATTGTACATCCCCCCCATTTCTATTTCTCTTCTCTTTTCCTTAATTTTTCTTCCCTAAATTTTCTTAATTTGCTGTTCATTTGCCAACTTATTAAACTTGGTGCTGCTTTCTCATTTGTCTTAGTCTTTCTTGTTTTCTATACCACGTTCTGATAGATTTTCATTATCATCCAATTTAAACTACTGTGATTTATTCATTTTTAAACTGCCTATAAGGGGAAATTTCCACATATTATCATATTATTAATTTCCAATTTCATTGTGGCAAGTTATACACAAGTTATACACACTTTTTTTGATTTTTATTTGGATTACAATTATGGCCTACTATGTTGTTAGTTTCTGTAAACATTCTTTGTGTAATCAAAAAGAATATATGTATGTATATATAGAGTGAGAGAATTAATTTTAATATTATTGATATCCTATTTTATATACTTTCAAAAACTCTATATTCTTAGTATTTCTGATTTTCTTTTCCTGCCTTTTTTATCAACTACTGGAATAGATTTTTTTTAGTATAATGGTGGACTATTCTATATTCTTTGTAATTATTTTAATTTTCCTTTATATATTTTATATAAAGTAATTATGTGGATATAAATTCATAATTACTTCTACTATTTTTGAAATATCTCTATATCTGTTCTTAATATTTGATACAAATCACCCAGGCTGTCATTACAGACATAAAATCATTACCTAACAAATGTAAGATATTTAGGACAGCTTCTGTCATGAAATATAGAGAGAACATTGCAATGTGGAGTGGAGAGGGGGTGGGCACACAGAAAAAATATATATTTCTTTAAAGTTTATAGATTATTTTCTTTGTGATATAAAAAAATGAAACTGTGACAAAATAAAATAGCAGAATGCATAAAGCAAATAAAATTTGAGAAGATTCTTTTTATTTTATTTTTTATTTTATTT
>RJWT010031768.1:0-14320 GCA_004365215.1 Cuniculus paca | reverse complement strand
GCTCCCCCAAATGTCAGTACTACTGAATTTGAGAAACAGGTTGTTATTAATAGAAAGACTTTCTGACTTGATATAAAGAGAAAGAGTAGAATTCTGAATTTGAAGTACATTAGTAATACTAAGAGAAAAAGTAAAAGTCCAAATTGGGGATGCGCTAGGATGATAAAAATAGAAAACTATTTTGAGTATAAAATAACACTAGTTGTAAACATAAAAAGCATTAATAGAAATGAAATAAATCTTATACTTTGAAAAATTTGATGTTATATTATTTTTACCCAAAGCAAAAAGTTGAACAGCAATACACAACTTCCTACAGGTGTTACAATTGTTACTGTCCATTTGAATCTTATGCATATTTTTTGTGCACAATACTTCTGAAAGAAAAGAAACATTTTTTAAAAAACTGTGAAAACAAATTTGGATCAAAAATGGTATTAGTCATCCAAATATCATATCCATCATGTTGATCAGGACACATTATGATGCAAGCAACAGAAACACAACTGCAACCAGCGACACAAGACAAGCATGGTTCCTGTGATGGAAAGAAGGGAGGATCTGGCATCAGGTCAGATGGGCCCAAGAGCCCAGATGTGCTGTGTTCCTTAGTGCCCTTTGTGCTTTTCCCTCAAACTCTCAAACACACACCCACACACCGACTGAGAATAGCAAATCACCTTCTTCTTACTACTTACTACTCTGCGTACTCATCTTACTACTCCTTAGTGCAGATGAGAGGTGCAAATAACTCCAGGCTTAACCAAGTTTTCGGCTATTAGTCCAGAGAAAGGGAAAATTTTATCTCAGTTTCCTTACAGAAGATCTCATGGAAGGATTCTGGGTGACTTTTTGGGGCCGCACATGTATACTTTGGTTCAGTCACTAATCGCTGAATATTATTAACAAAAATTAAGAGTGGATTTGGCACAGAAGTGAGCTAGACAGATCAGAACAACTGCCCACCATATGCACATATTGGCAGACACTTGGGTATTTTACAACATGTGGTGGCATAGACGTATGACTGAAGTATGAGGACAGAGCCTGATGTTTTGGGTCTCAAGCGATTGAGAAAATGATGAGATATTTTGAAAGACTTGGTTTTTTTCTGCAACAAAAGAGAATGAAAGAATCATAGAGCTGAAGTGGAGTGAAAAAGTATTAATCAACCATCTTGTTCTCATGGCTGTAAGGTAACACAGCCAACACATCTTTTTTGGACATCTGCAGCATGCCCAGTCCAAGGTCAGGCCCTGCATACCTGAAAGAGATGTGAAGCACAGCCTTGCCATTCAGTTCAGCCCTCCACAGCAGGAGAGGACAGGAAGATGGACTTTGGCTTTCTCAACTATTTACTGTACTAGATGTCAGAAAGGATGGACCTACTGAATGAATGAACTGAAGCAGGTATTATTTAGACCAACAGCTTTCAAAACATTTTTGATGGCAACGCAATAAAAATATACGTTATGTTGTAGTTCTCTATATACACAACATATACGCATAACTGAGACAAGTTTGACAAAACAATAGAGTGGCACCTCAGTTCATGAACTTGGAAAGAATTAAGTTCGTGAGTCGAGGCACTACTGTGGCTGCCCTTAGTACATGTAATGCAGTCTCACACTTTCTACTCTATTTAATTTTGGTTTTAAAAATATTGTTATGGCTCATTAAATTGATTTCAAGTCAAAATCTACCATGATTTGGACCTTCAATTTAGAACATTTAGTAAGAGAGTAACTATGGTTCTCTGCATTCTACATGTGGTGGCGCTTGAAGTTTCCATCATCAGATTCACCATTAGGAACTGGGACATCGACAGCAGTCACTTTTGTTTGTTTGTGTTTGTTTGTTTTCCAGTTCTGAGGATCAACCCAAAACCTTGCAGATGCTAGACAAATGCCCTACCCCTGGACTGTAGCTCCAGCTCCATAAGTCCCTTTAATATATAAATATCTCATTATGAAAAATAAATAAACTACTATGACCTGTTGAGGACTCTTTATATAGGCTCGTGTGGAAATTTTAAGAATGGTATGAGCAGGACTGTGTGAATAGAGGAAATGCAGGCAAAGTCTGGGCATTAACAGCCAACAAGAAAAGCAGAAAGAAATGTAGACAGACAGGCACTGATTTACTCATTCAAAAGCTGATTAAACTATTTGAGTTTTCCTTTTCTTGTGATAAAATAGGACAAAAGTATTTACATTTCTTAAAACCACAGAAGCTGAAACTGAGCATACATTGCCGTATGTAACACCTCAGGCAGAGCCAGGTATCTAGAGATAGTCTGGGGTAAAGTGCTTTATTTATGTGTCCCACCCTTTGCCACGTGACTTGAACGTTCTCCTGTAGCTGGGATTCACGCCCCTGCCACACCGGGCTTAATCATGTGACTTGGTTGAGATATGAAGGGAAGCAACTGTGAAAAAAAATCTTAGTGACGCTGTTTCTTCCAGTTCATTTGTAGTTTTTCCTGGCCAAGACTCATCTCCTTAGCCTGGGTCTCAAATGAGGATGCACATGGAAGAGGGCCGTAGCTAATCCAGAGAACGCACAAAAACAAAAACAAATCTATGCTTTCTGTGCCAACTAGAGTCGGCCATGGCTTGTTACCACATCAAGATTGATTAATACAGAATCTCACAGACAGTGATGAGGAGAAGCAGGAGTCATAGAAAGAACAATGCAGAAAACCAGGAATTGATGAAGAGGATTAATTTTCTGAATTCCTTTTGGTGCTCAGAACCATGATAATGTCTGCAACAAATATAAAGTCAAAGTTAGAATATATGTTGTCCTCTAGAAGTTTAAAATCTAATTAGAGTAGAAACATGGACAAACAAAATGGTCTAGTTGTATTAGCTAAAAAAAATAGTCTAGCTCAGTGATAGTGAACCTATTAGAGCTTTGAATGAAACGAACAACCTGCTGTGACACTCATGCCATAGGTTTGCCACCACTGGTCTAGCATGTTAGCACAAGGTAGGGGCCCAGAGTACTCCCAACCAAAGGCTGCCATCACCCCCGGTATCAAGGGACAGCTGTTGATAAGGAGAGAACATGAAGGACTTGAGCTGAGCCTTTCGGGATATAGAGATCTTTAGGGTTCAAAGAGGTGGGGCCACTGTAGGCAAGAAACGACGCAGAGCCTGGGCAGTGAGGAGGTCACAACAGAGAGGCCATGATGAGAGAAATTCTCGGCGTTGGGACTCCATAACTTCTCCTGGAGTTAATGCATCCTGAGAACCTCAACCTTTTCACTACGCTGCAATCCCAGGCCCATTCCTCTCCAATGGTGAGATAAAATTAATTGATCAGAGCCCAGCCAGTGCCAGCCAAGACATGAAAACCTCATGAACTCTACAGGGTCTGGTGAGGTCCTGCCTGATGTCAGGTCAACTGGGACTATGGTTGTGTTTAGCCTTGGTTGTACCCCAACCATCCACAAAGCATTATTGTGTTTCTGTTGAATGGGGTCCAGACTTTCTGTTTCTGCAGTACTTTGTTATTTCCTAAGAAAGCTGAACTTCCAAGGGGCCAGAGCAAGTTTCAGGCAACCAGAGAGGGACAGAAAGGGATTTTGCAACATGGAGAGGGGAGCAGGTACTAAGCTTTCTTCTCTGAGAACTTCTCTTTGTTCTGTCCTCTGGAATTATCCACATACTGGGCTGACCTTCAGCAAGGGACACTAGGTTCTAAAATTCAGAGTGGCCCTGACTTGCTTCTGATGAGATTTGTAGTAGTGGCAGATGTCTATGCTTTTAACAGTGAGAGTTTTATTTCAATGAGAAAACTGGGCCTACAGAAAAATAAAGTAGGTAAATGAGATGAAGCAAGGAGTCAGACATGGTGATGTGCAATCCTGTGGCAAGTTCAGATGGTGATGCTGATGCTGACTACAAATGTTCTGGTTTCTGGAAGACTAACATAGGTGCTCCAGTGTAGCACTGAAACCAAGAATTTTCTTCTCACCCCAATGTAGTGGGTTCTAATTAATTCCACCTGCAGTAAGGACCCATAATGAATACAACAGGCAGGTTTCAATTATTTAATATTAATTAGCTAATGATGCAAATCAAAGTTTAATTCCTTGAATTGAATTCTTTAAAAAGCCAAGATAAGCTGGATGTGGTGTAACACGCCTGTAATCCTAGCACTTGGGAGGCTGAGACAGGAGGATCGTTTGGAGTTTGAGAACAGCCTGGGCTACAAAGTGAGCTCAAGGCCAGCCTGAATGGCATAATGACACTCTGTCTCAAAAAGACAAAAATAAATAAATAGAATAAAATGGTACTAAAAAAAAAAGTCTTAAAAAGCCAAGACAATGCAGTCTGCACCTACAGCTTACTTGAAGGTCTCCCTTAGCTTAGGAATAATATTAAGAATATAGACAAAAAGACTTTCCCTTCAAGCAATTCTCCATGAACACCATTTCCTAAAAAAACAAGCTTATGATAAAAATAGGGCTACCAAGTTTGAGAAATTTGGGGGAAGCTTGAAGTTTACATAATCTAGTGTTCCTATTAAAGGAAGACTGGGTTTACTCTGACTGTGGCCAAATGGAGGGAGGAGCCAATGTTGTCTGCCAAGTGAAGGAGCCTAATCAGGATTGGAGCCAGCACAAAAGCCACTGAACCACCACCCAGAAGGACAGAAAATTTTCCCACAGGAATCATTTCTGCATCTATTCCAACCATGGCAAAGTTCCAGACGCTGTATGCCACAGAGATCAGCCACTAGCATAGTACATTAGAAAAGGTCCAAAGCATCCATTAGAGATTGCCTACTAACACCATGACATTTAATAAAATGCTCAGGACATTAGAATCCTAATATTAGTTCACAGTTAAGAAAAAAACATTGCAAATGAGCTAGACACAGTTATCTTTACAAGTCATAAAGTGAGACTGCTAGTGTGAGAAACAAGGGGCAAGAGCATACCAATGTTTAAAAAAGGTTTGGCTATCATTATGAATTGTTGTCTTTGAAAATAGTTACTTGTCCCCACAAAGTCTTTGAATGACGTCAAAAGAAAGTTCTAAGGAATTCTCATTTGTTTTTCCCCTTCTGCACTACTCTCTACAGCTCACTCAGCTCACCTAATAAGTCCTATGGGCTGCTTCACATTTTTCTTCCTACATGAGCATCACACTGACAATTGGGCCTTCCCAAACCACCACTAGCAAATTTAATTGAACTGATCATAGATCAACTAATTTAAGAAAGCCAGCTCTGATCCCAAGAAACTATATCATCTCTACTGAAAAAACAAGCTTCATTTGTCAAACTAGACTCAACCAATAGACAAGAGAAAGAGCAAAGCTTCTCTTCTTATTGGGATTAATAAATTTGGGACACAATTGAAATTAGCCTTAAGTGCATTATGAGGGAAAGACTAGTTTATACACTTGATTCCCCCATGACAGGAAGTAGAGGGGTACATACAGTGTAGGAGCATAGTAATCACTACCATTTAGTTAACAGTGACTTTTTCCCAGGAATTACACTTGATATGAAAGTTATTTTATGCATGCATTTTGTCATTCATTCTGGTAATTCCCCTAGAAAGCTATTATAATCCCCATCTTTAATGTAGGAAAGCAGATCTGTCAAAAATAGACATCTAAGACAATACAGCATTGTAAGTAGCAGAGTGGATGTTGAGCCCAGTATTTCTCAATGCTAAAGCCTAAACTCTCCATTTCATCAAACTTTCTCTCCAGAAACACTTCTCAAAACCTACAAGTTTCTCCAGTGGCTGTTGTACTGGTACTGGAAGGTAAAGGCAGGAACTCTGGCCCAGTACACCACATAAGGCAACTCACAACTACAAAGTTTAGCAATAATATAGACCATGAGTTAATGAAGTTTTCATTGCCAAAGGAACTTTCCATGTGAAATACAGAGGGGATCACTACTCTGGTTGAAAAGTGAGATGTGACCACCTTAATATCTAAGGTAAAAAAGCAAAGACAGAGTCAGATTCTAAGAAAAGAGACCAAAGCTGAAGTCCAGCTTTCTTTCATTTCAAAAAATGTACACTAAGCATCTTTTATATGATAATTATGAGATAATCAAGAAATACTAAAATGGAAAAAAAAAAGACAATTGTGGATATGGAAGATGATATCAGTTCATTATTGAAGGAAAATAAAATTTCAGAAAATGAGGATGGAAAAGAGACGAATGTTATACTTTGAACCAAATGAAGGAAATGGGGTATTCAAACACAGGATGGTGAGAAAATACAGAAAAGTTTCAGAAAAATAGCAGTAACTCACAGAAAAAAGTGAGAAGCACAGCAACATAAATTGAGGCCAGATAATGAATGACTGAGAGATTTCGATTTTATTTTATTTTATTGTACTTGGGAATCAGTGATGTCTTTATTCATGATTGTGTCTTAAATAGATCAATCTGAATCCTCAGTAAAATATTAGCAAAGAGAATCCAATTATATATAAAAAGAATTATATAGCCAAGGATTTAGCTCAGTGGCATGGCAAGCGTGAGGTCATGAGTTCGATCTCCAGTACCAAAAAAAAAAAATTATATAGCATAGCCAGATGAAATTTATTCTAGACATGCGAGGCTGGTTCAATATTTGAAAATTAATTGATGTAATTCAACACATCTAGAAATGAAAGAAGAAAAATCATATGATCCGCTCAACTCAGAAAACAAGTGACAAAACCCAATACCCAGTCATAGTAAAGATAAACACAAAACCTCTCAGCGAACTAAAAATATGAAATTTCATCAATCTGATGAAGAACATGTACCAAAAAACCAACAGGTAATATTATATTTAATCATGAGAAACTAGATGCTTACTACTCAAGATAAAGAACAAGACAAAGTTATTGAATCTCACCACTTCCTTTCAATATTGTACTGAAAGTTCTATCTACTGCACTAAGACAAGAAAAGGAATAAAGGGTATATAGATAGAAAAGGAAGAAATGAAACTATATTTAGTCACAAACGACATAGTTATCCATATAAACAAATTGAGCTAGCACCCAGTGTAAGAGGGACCCTTAACTGGGTAGCACAATTGTGAATCAAAAGAGTAAAATTTATTAAGCTCATGCTACACTACATACCTGCCAGTGCCACATATAAAATAAAATAAAACAAACCAAGCAAACAAAGACAATTCCCAGTTTAAATGTCAGTTCAGATTAAATTATAAGGATCTAAGGCACTTACACAAAAAAGGTAGAATTCCATTACATGTCAGGTATCAAACAAATCTCTTGTGTTTGGTCCCATTTGATTGCACTCCCCCAACCCTCCTCTCCCTAAGACACTGACTTCTGTCTTGGGGGTGGGGGCACAATGTGAGACCTAGAGCTGTGTTCTGATAAGTTGCTTTAAAATGGCAATGTGTTCATTTAACCTTCATCTTCTGCCAGACTCAGCCAAACAATTAAGATGACACTAGAATACATGGCCATAATGCAACCCAACATTTTCCTGTGTCTTGATGGTTTCCAAGTTTCAGTATCTATCAAATAGAGTGGAAAACTTCAGAACAGCTTCATCATTGAGAATGCGGTTGAGTACCAACAACAGATAACACCCGACAGAGAGCAATAGAAGCTTAGACAAGTTTAGTGTGGTGAAAGAGAAAAAAAAATGTAAATATATATATTTAGAGACAGATGGACAAAACTGAGTTTTGAGTCATACACAGTTACCTTCAGCCATGTGACAAGCAAGTTTCTTTATCTCTCTAAGCCCTCAGTTTATTCACTTTTGCAACAAAAATAATATGTACCTGAATGCTGTGAATAAGAAACAAGACAACATGTGTGAGCTTAGTTGGCTGCAAAGGACTCGACAAACACTCTGTTTATCTAGTTGGTAATGCCAGTTGGCAAAGTCAACATGAGTGCATTAAGTGCCAAATGCAAGTAAAGGGTAGAGGGGCAGAGGAAGTAATTTGTGGAGTGGACAACAAAGACAACCCCAAAGACTTGGGATTCCAGGTGAATCTTAAAGGATTCAGAGTAAAATTCCAATAGGCAGGGAAGAGAGAGTCACTAGCATAAACAAGGAAAACGAAATTGACTATTGAATGAATGGATAAGTGAGGACTTAATGAATGAATGAATGGAAAAACAAAAATGTTAGATTATCCCAGAAATACTTTAGAGGTAGTGAGTGAACCAGTCTATAATTAAAGCTATGTTGTAGGAATTTTGTTTATTTAAATTCAAATTTAAATTTTGTTTTAATTTTCTATGGCACTCCCTGTGAACTCTCAGACATTTTCTAGAGATGGGCATTTATGTCCCCCCGGCCTTAGGGACACCACATGTCTGTAGAGACCACACTGTGGCTCCCTTGACCCCTGGTACTACACTATCTCTCTGACCGATCTGTGACCTGCACATTCGGGTGAATACATTTCCTGTCGCCCCGGCGGGATATGATAGTTCTTGCACCTGCTGACATATTTAGACACATGTATTATCTGAACAGCCTCTGTTCTCTGCTGATAACCACCACATCACCTACATTGCTAGTCAGCTTCCTCCACAAACCACAGTGAAAAAGATTCTCATGGGAAAAAAAAAAAAGTGCCAAGGTATTTTATGATTTTAGTGCTTACGTTTTAAAAATGAAGCTTCTGGGTAAGAATAATGGTCAGAGAGACTAAAGATTCAGCCTGTGGGCAGGGGAAGAAGTAGAAGCTGACATCTGGCCAAAGTGGGAGGCAGCAAAAACTGATAGAAAGAACCCGAGAGATTAATGACAGAGCCAGGGCCCTGAATCTCTGTGTGACGTGGAGCGGACAACATAACCTGTTCAGACAACAGTTTTGTCATCAGGAGGCTGACAAACATGACTTCTAAGAATCTAGTAGGTTTTATATTCTCAAACTCCAAATAAAAGAGCCCATTTTCTATGCCAGGAAGAGGTAAGTTAAGTCCAACTCTTCTGGGGCTTCTGTTTGCAGTCTGCCCCCTCACATCCCTAATGACCCAGGGAGTAACCAGTCCCATCATTAGAGAGTCAATGGATAACTTCAGTTGGGTTAAATCAAGAGGTCTATTTTTTCTGGTTTTTACTTCCACTAAACCATAAAAGAGGAAAAAGTCACCAGAGGAGGGCTTCCCCTACCCCCTGAGGCTTTAAATAGAATTTCTTAACAAGTTCTGATCCCAGAATCCTCGTCACAGGCAGCACACTTTAAGCCAGATGCTAATGAGCTGAACTGGGCCCAAAGAAGAATTGTCTGACAAGGACCAAGAAGAAATGAGGGTGTCCAGGCTCTACAGGAGCAAGCATGAGAAGCGTGATGATGCAGTGGCAGGATGGACAGAGAAGACAGGTTTGTTTGGTGGTGTTCCACAGAGTAGAGCTGAGGGGCCAAAGGAAACTCCTGGAAGACAGGCAGCATTGACATGACCATTAGAAAAGCATGACCATGATTAAAACATCCAAGGTAGCTCAGAGGTGTAATAACCTGCTGGTCTCAGAAAGGCTCCATGCACATCTGCCAGGCAGCCCCAGAGGGTGCAAGTCAGCAAAACGAGGGGCCCGAGGGGCCTTTCCAAGGCAGAGTTTATGTTCCACCACAGAGTCGACTAAAGCATAATAAACATTGTTCACTATAACTTCTAGTGGTTTTGTTTTCTAAACTTGCTTAACTGACTGTGAGCTGAATCCTGGGGTGTCACTGTGTATCTTTGATTTTCTATAGATCAAGAGGGTAGGGAAGCCCACGCCTTGGGTAAAGTTCTCCCAGTTTGTCTCCTCTCCCAATCAGAAGTGTCAGCAATGTGATCAGTAATAAAACATTTTCCATGCAGTAGAGTCATTATTATAACAGAAGATATACTTAAAGGGCAGGTTCTTATCCCTCTTTTCTTCCCCCTACAAATCTGTAAATTTTCCACTTCTTAAAGTTATTTGCCTGGCAAGTAATAATATAAACAAATATTTTATCTTTTCTGTGTTACCTTTTTCTCCTTCCAAAAACTTTGCAAAGTAAAAATTTTACATCTTTCTAATCAGGGTAGTATAGGGAGGAGCCACGCATCTCTTGCTATATGTAGAGTACAACAAAGTTGTTCTTATGCAGCATCTGAGGCCCTAAGCTAAGGCAGTAGCCTCAGTAGCCTGCCCCACATCAGAAACTCCCAGGGAGGTGAGGAACCATCCCTGCGATGGCCCTCTATTGTGAAAGAGTCAAGTTCCTTTGCCTCGTTCACCTTTCTAAATTATTCCCTGATTTGCACCCAAACATTCCTCTTCAAGAAATCATGAAATTTGACACAGTAGAAAGTAAGCAAAAATACCATTCTCCTCCATAAAACTATCTTGAAATTCTAAACTACTCATGCTTTGAAACACTGTAGTTGCAATATGATGTAGCTGTGAGCAAGGAGCATTTAAAATCCAGGGAGCAACTGTGGAAACACGTTGGAATAAAGGGGGCAGACATCCTGTAGGACTGTAACCCTGTATCACACACGCAGTACATATGTGCAATGACATAAAAACAAAAATTTGTTGAGACAAATAGTTGAAATGTTGTCAGGGAAGATATATTTAAAGGGCAGGTTCTTATCCCTCTTTTCTTCCCCCCACAAACCCGTAAACTTTCCATTTCTTAAAATTGTTTGCCTGGCAAGTAATACATAAACAAATATTTTATCATTTCTGTGTTATCTTTTTCTCCTTCCAGCATTACCTTTGAGAAGCCAGTTTCCTTCCCTCAAGAGCCAGACATGTGTCAACTGGGGTTGCTATGGTGAATCTGATTTTTAAGTGACATTTCCCCACAGTGCTCACTCTGAGGGGGTCTGTGCATGGCAGAAACCACCTAGGAAAACAGCAGTAATCCCAGCGCTTCCTTTCTTAGCCAAGAAAGCCTCCTGCCCCTCACACCAGGAAGAGGCACACCAGCCAGCACCTGCCTCAGGCCTTCCTCTGGGAAGCAGTGAGTTGTCCCCGTTCAGAGCTCTACCTGGGACTGATCCTGTAGCCAAGACAGAGCCAGGTCAGGCCCTGGAATGGGACTCCATGTGCTCAGCCAAGTTCTCCTGGCTTGAGTCAAGATCCCTAGGCCCCCACTCAGTCTTCAGTGTCTGCAGTTTCTATAAATAAGCACATGGCCAGGCCATGGGTGGTCTTCAAAACAGGATCCCTCCCTTACAGTGTTCCAGAAATATTGTCACCCTAACTTGTCCTACAGTCTGAGAGTAGGAGGGATCCCTCTCACATTGGAGGAAAACTAAAGAACTTTTTTCTGATAATCTTGATGATGCAGATGACACTGTATCACCAGTATATCTTAATCTCTCCCCAGCTCCCTGGAGAAAACTGTGCCTCTCTCATTCCACACATGGCCCTGCACTGCATCCATGTGGTGTCCCTAAAGGCTCCTGTCCAGATGGGAGCAGACAGCCTAAATCATAATTGATTCCGGTTTTACCAGAGTTGTTGAGCATGTTATAACAGAAAATTGTCCTATGTCACCCTAAGAGACCACCTGTCCCAAATCTATTTAAGACTGGGCCTGTCTCAAGCTTCGGATGATATGGTCTTGCCCTGGGGCCAAGCACGCAGAGTTTTTTTTGGGGGGGGCGGTGTTGAGACTGAGTCTTGCTACATAGTCCAGGCTGGCCTTGAACCCATAATGATCATCCTGCCTCAGCCTCCTGCTTTGATCCTTATTAGTCTTATCTCCCCTGCATTAATACCTCCTTCTGGGAGCCTGAGTCCAGGCCCAGATAATCCAGCAGTACATGGAGCACATAGGACTTATGGAACTAAACTAGAACAGAGACATTACAGAACCCCCTCAGTAACCCAGTAAGAATGTCACCCATGAGCTTATTTACCAAGTAATTTGTCATGCGAATTATCCCAGTTTAACTTCTGGAAGATCTTCGATGCCTATCTGAATTGCAGGCCAAGTCTTCTAACCACAGAGGAATGTTGAAAGTTTAAGAAACAGAAAATATGATGTGGCATATGTCTCGGAAAATATGACAGCATCACTGGTTAAGCCTCTGCCCTCCCTGCTTCTGGGTACCTCCTGCCCACACAACTCTGAACAACTCCCTGAAGTTGTTCAGTTGACACTGTCTCTGGTGTCCTGCTCTTCTCATAGCCATTATCCCCTTGTGTCTTTTTTGTGGGGAGCAGGGAGGCTGTTCCTCCAACCAGGGCCTGTTTTCCTGTTCACACATTTCTGAGAAATTAGAGATGAGAGTACCAGCTTCCAGCCACCGACTGTCTAGAGCTGAGAAGGTCCCTTAGTTTGTTCTCCATTGCCTAAGCTAAAATGTCCTAAATTCAAATTATTCAAGATTCTGGGGAAACTTCCTCACCACCTAGGCATTACACAGGAGTCTTGTCTTTAGCTCTGGACCTCCCCTAAGGCAGAAATAGAGACAGTACTGAGACGCGTAGGACCATAGGTCACTGGGTGACAAGGCACTCTCTCATGTGCCTGGGAGACCTCAAAACATCACACACACTTGGTCCTTGTGGACACCAGGAAAGCACTTTTGAAACAAGAATGGGGGTCTGGAGACTCAGGCTGTGATAAGTTCAGGTTTTCAGACTGTGGAAGCCACCTATCTGCAGCTCAGCTTGCAATGACAACTCTTTCTCCTCAAGCCCTTGATCATCACAGAAAGGAATTTTTTTCGGAAACATGAAAATTTGACTGCAGAAAAAAAAATGTGCAAATTTCCCTGCACATGCGGATGCACATGAATTCCCATAAATGTGCATTCACTTAAAAAAGTAGGGAAAGGCCAAGTTAGTGAAAATCTACATATTGTTAAGACATAATTCTAATATAATTCAGCTCCAAACTCCACTTGCTTAGTATTCATGTGGTTCTTTTTCCTTGAGTGAAAAAATAAGTAAACTGTCTCTTTTGAAGAATTTGTCAATTTCCTCTAAATTGCCAAACTTACTGACATGAAGTTGTTCACAGTACTTCCTTATTACCCTCTGAGCAATATCACTTCTTTCATAACTGAGGTTAGTCATTTGTGCTTTTCCCTAATAAGTTTTGGTGAGGGGTTTATTATGTTCTTGACCTTCTCTCAGTACTAGCTTCCTGTCTCTACCATTTATGTATATTTTCCTTTTCACAGATTTTTTTACTTATATTTATAATTTTCTTTCTTTTGCTTATATTTTCAGATTCCATTTGCTCTCCTTATTCTGCTTGAGGTGAAAGCTTAAGTCATTGATTAGAAATCTTCGCTCATATATACTTTGGTGCTATAAATTCATATTTTTGAAGTTCTATTATTAGGTACATAAATATTTAGAATTATCTTCCTAATGAGCACACCTCTTAATTATGAAAAGAACATCTCTGTTAACATTCATTGTTCTGAAATCTACTATGTTTGATATTAATAAGCAACTGTACTTGGTATATGTTTATTTTTTACCTTAAACCCAATTGTCTTTGAAATTTTTAAAATTTATATCAAAATTAAATATTTGTATTTAAAATGATTTCTTACAGGAAGCATGATGCTGGATCTTGCTTTTTTTTTATACAATCTGATAGTATGGATAAAAATCTGCCTATTTATTAGGGAGCTTATACCATTTTTATTTAACATGATTATTGACATAACTGAGTTTAAATCTATAATCTTCATGTTTGTTTTTAACGTGGCCTCTAACCCAAGTTCCTGACACAGAACATCCTAATTCTTTTATAATTTCCTGGGTCGTAGGAACATCTTTTGTTTAAAGTGAAGCAGCTTTTGGTAGACTCCTGGGTGGAGGCTGGCCATTGAAAGACCAAGCCAAAATTAGAAACTTGGAACTTTTAGCTTTGTCTCTCATCCTCCAGGGAGGGAAGTTGACTGACTTAATAAACGATCATGCCCATGTGATAAAGTCTGCAGAAAAATCCCTAAAATAGAGGGAGCTTCTGAGAAGGTGAACACATCCACAAGCTTGAAGGGTGACACACCCCAACTCCCTCTTATCCTCTGTGCTATCATCCACGTACGTTTTACATCTACTGTTATAAAACAAAGTACAAATTTTATAATATCATTTAAAGAAATCTAAAGAATACCAAAAAAGTCTATAAATTTATTCATGTAATAACCGCTTTTCATATGGTTGCTCAAAGCAAAATCTCATTCTGTAGTCCAATCTGGCCAGGGAATCACTGTGATCCACGCTGGTCTCAAACTCAAAATCCTCCTGCCTTAGCCTTCTAAGTGCTGGGATTCTGGGATTATAAGCGCACGCCGCCATAACCAGCTGAATGTCCTTTTGGTTTTTAACTCTGGACCTCACA
>RJWT010031767.1:0-14306 GCA_004365215.1 Cuniculus paca | reverse complement strand
AGGCATTGGAACTTCTGCCCATATTCTGACCAGGAAGGATATAGCACAGCATGTATACAAAGAAATCATATTGCTTCAGATCATGTTTCACTGGTAACAAGGATGGTGCAAGGTCATAAACAGTAGTATTAGCTAAGACACCCAAACCTTTGCAGGAACTCTGGGGCTGTGGGAGCCATAATTATGACTGAGGTTGACTTCCATCATGGCCTAATAGGATGGTAGCTTGAGGTTTGATTTAATCTTATTTAAAAGAGATAAAATACTGGGACATTTCTTGCACACCTGAGTTTATGGAGCAAAATTCATACCCACAACACAACCATTAAGGAAATTGCTCTGGACTGGATGCAGTATTTATTGTTGCAAAATAAAGAATGGAGCCTGGGCTGAATTAAAAAAAAAAAAAAAAAGACTTTTCCCTACCTTTGAAGCTCCTTTGCCAGTACCAAACGTGCCCCCTGGTGGCACTTCTGCTCATTTCCTCTGTCATAGCTAGGAAATAAATGCTCAGCATAGGCCGAATAGACGCTGTTCGAACCTTACAGAATTACAGCATCAGAGCCCTCAGGGATACCCATTTCTTGGGACCTAGGAAGGTCTCCTGAGTAAGATACTCTCAAATGGTCCAATTGTTCCTTTTTTTTACTTCAAACATAGTCTTGTTTCTCTTCATCTTTGCTGCAGAGGAAGTCAGATCCTTCGTCCCTGCAGCAAACATCTCTGTGTTTGCCTTTGGGGGCCTTTTCTGCCTAGGAGTTGATCCCATCTGGAGTCTCACCACTGTCTCCATCTTTTTCTTTCCCCACCTCTCCCCTTCTTTCTACTTTTCCTCTCTTTCTGAAAGTTTCATTTTTTTTCTTCTAATATAATGCTCCCCCTAATTGGTAAGCATGCCTAGGCTTTGACAAAGGAAACAAATGGCAAAATTTTCCTATGACACTGCATGCTCCTCAAGCTACTTCATGGTCTCTTTCCCTATCTCATTGTGCTACACACACTGAAGAAAAGAAAAGCTCCACACGTCTTAACCTATATAATAGCGTGTCATAGTTCATGTATTCATTCCTGTACTTGTGGGTGTTCAGACCATCTCTACTATTTTGCCACTGTAAACAATGCAGATGAACATCTGCATGCTGACATGCACTTTTGTTCCTGTTTTTTTCCAGATGATAAAGTGCTCTAAATGTAATTGCTAAGTATCAAAGTCTGACTATGGTATATGTTATTACTTTTTAGAAGTTAATATTCATTTACAATACCACCAATAAGGAATGAACCCACAGGGTTCAATGTAACTATGGCCATATTGGATGTTTCCAGTGGGGGCTGGAAAGAATTATTCAGAAAGTTGAAAAATCCTATCTCAAGTTTGCTTTTCTTTATGCAGTGTTAACTGTTAATGAGTTGAACAATTTCCCTTTGTCTGCTTTACTGATTGTGTTTCTCTATGTATTCACTTTTTTTCATATTTTACATTTTTATATTTTGAGATCTAATGTTTTCATTATAAATTTGAATGAGCATATATGTGCCATTTGGGTTTTAAAACTCTGACACATGGAATGCAAATATTGCATTCAGAGTAAAGTACTTTTTATTTTTACTTTTTTACTGTACAGAAGTTTTAAATTTTTTATATATTCAAATCTGTCAATCTTTTCCTTCATGATTTATTCCACTGCTTCAAAGCTGAAGTTACTGTTCTTTCACAAATCTGATAAATATTCCATTCCATATCCTGCTGATTTTTCTGTCATTGAATTTTTTGTATTTAACTCTTTAATTCATGTGGAGGGTATTTTTGTGTGCAGTGTAAAAAGTGGATCTAATCTGATCATGTTCGCCAAACTATCCAGTTATTTCAGTTGATTGATTAATTCTTCCTGATACTTCTATTGTGAGACTTTTGCATTAGCAATATATGTTATATATTGAAAAAATATGTTATTCCATTTCTGGACATTCTGATGTGTTGTATTGATCTGTTTTTCCATTTTAATGCCAGGAACAAAAGATTTATCTCTTAATTTCAAAAATTTTTATTAGCGGGTGTTTGCAGCACATAGTGATCACACTCATTGTGGGCAGCTGGTACATGTACAAGCACATCTGAATTCTTTTTCATCCCCTTCCCCTTCCCTTTGCACCCCACACCCTCTATCTCTTGATCCCCCTCCATTTTGTAGAAGGTCTGTTTCTCTATTTCCTATTATTTATTTTTATTTTTCTCTTTGATGCATTTATACTTTTGATCTGTTTTACAATAGAAACCGTGTGATATTTAACCTTCCGTTTCTGGTATATTTCTTTTACATTACGATTTCAAGGTGCATCCATTTTCCTACAAATGACTCGCATTTATCCCTCTATATGGCATGGACCACCCCAAAGATTTAACTGTTATAATTTGCACTGTTATAAACATGGGTCTGCATGTATCCCTGCAAGAACATGTTTTTAACTTTTTCAGGAAGATCCTAGAAGAGGAATAGTTGGGAAGAAAAGTATTTCTAGCCTTAGTTTTTAGAAGAATCTCCACTCTGATTTCTATAGTGGTTGTGTGAGTTTACATTTTTGCATTCCCTCCAACAGTATAGAAAAGTTATTTTACTGCAGACTTGTCAGCATTTGTTATTTTCCAATTTCTTGATGAGAGTCATTCTTTTTGGAGTAAGATGGAATCTCAGTGTTGTTTTGATTCATTTTGTTTAATATCCAGAGATATTGAATTTTTTTTTCACGTACGTATTGGCCATTTGTACTTCTTCTGAGAAGTGTATATTCATTTCACTTGACCATTTTTATTGGGTCTTTTGTTTTGGGGTAGCCTATTTTCTTTGAGTTCTTTATATATTCTAGATATTAGTCCTCTGAGGAGTAGCTGGCAAAATTTCTTTTCCATAGTCTGTAGGTTGTTTCCACATCCTCCTGTGAATCATTTGTTCCCTCTAAATTGGCCCCATAATACTGCACCTTTTTGAGTGTTTGGAAAAAAAGAAGTCAAATAAGAGACCAGAGAAAGAGGCAATGAGAAATTACCCGTGAAAGGAAATAGCTGATAAATTTTAGCACAAGGTTGTTTATTGTAATACCTGTGTTATAACAAAGTTTTCCTCATTATGTTAATGATAGTAGTGATAGACAGGGAGACAAAAACAGTGGCAAACCTGTCACACTAGGGTTAGCCATATTGACTTTCAGTCTCCCAGCCTGGCTCTGCTGTTATAGACCACAGCAAAAAGTAAAACACAGAACCCCTTGTTCCAGAATTATCCAGAATTTCAAGATTACGATAGCAGAGGATTAAACCTAGCATGTGGTTCTGAGAGTGGGGCCCTGGGCCACACAAGTTCCACAACAACAAAGCCCATCCTGGTACTGAGTGTTTAGTAATGGAGCTGATGGCTAATATTGTTACTTCCTTTTGTTTCCCTATATTGTTTCTACCACATAGTAGATGTATAATAAATGTTTACTGAATGACTAATCAGTAAATTAAGGTGTGAACTGATGTGTTACCCCTTTGGATGACTTACATGCTAAAAGTAGTTCACTAGACATACAATAGTTCTGATCGTCCTTGCCCATCTCACCTGTGGAAATGTTAAAAAATGTGACTGTTCATCCTGAGAGTGTGATTCAGTTTGTGTATCAGTCAAGGTTTACTAGAGAAACATATATAATACAAGATAGACAACTGTATGAGAAATTACAAGATTAGCTTACAAAAAGGTTAGCCACAAAGTGGAAAGAGGGAGCGTGCAGAGGGTGTCTGCACACTAGAGGTTGAAGGGTCTAGCTCAAGGGCTGGAGCTTACTGCAGCGTCCTGTGCAAGTCCGTGTCAGAGGGCTGATGGGTCTATGACGGAACACTGAAGAGTCTACAACGAAGACTGAAGAGTCTACGACGAAGACTGAAGAGTCTACGACAAAGGCTGGAGAGTCTACGATGAAGACTAAAGAGTCCCAGGCAGAAGCTGAACAGTCTGTGTCAGAAGCCAAGAGATGACATCCAAGCTGAAGGCGAAGACTGGAGCTCCTCTGAAGAAGCAGCACCAGTCCCTCCTCATGTGTCTTTTATTGTATGCAGGCTGCTCCCCTGGGGTGGATGTAGCACTCACACCATCTGCCTGCCCTCCTCTTGCACAGGATGAGGATGTTACTAACTAGGGACCCTGGCCCCATGCTGAATCACTTAAAGTTCTGACCTTCTCAGATTGACACAGTGAACAACATCCTAGAATGGTAACTGCTTGTTCTCTACACCCCAGGAGGTAGAGCTGCTGAGTTTCTTAGTTAAGCATCTAGACTTCTCAAGTTGACACAATGTACAAACCATAACAGTTTGTCTTAGTGATGCCCCAGGTCATCTTTGTATACAGTTTCTTGTGTCTTGGAAGGGCTGGGAGCTGTCACTTTATGAATGATGATCTGTGTAGGAGATTCTAGGTTAAGAGTGACAATAAAGACATTTTAGGGGCGATAAGAACTGCAGTTCTAGTGTTACCATGCAGGAGGCAACGTCCACGTTATTATGTAAATCTAGCAGAGTTGGTGTTGTAAGCTGCAGTTCATTGGTGTTCTGTGGACCAAACCACCACTGATTTAGAATGAAAAAAAAGATTTACAGGTGCCATATCAGGTAGCTAAACCTCCCTTACCTTAGTTTAGATGTTTCTTACTAACTGTCCTTGAATCATGCTCTCTTTCTTATGAAAATGTGCCCCTACTAGGATATCCTAGAAGTGACAGTGCCTCATTGTTTGGGGAGGTAGGCAGTGCCACGGTAGAGATTGCTTTACTCAACTGTAATATCACTTGTCTAAATCAGAATGCGTACTGTTTTTCAGTGAACCCTGGAGAGCTGGTTGTCCGGGTGTTAGATGGTAGACCAACTAGTGAAGTCACTACTAGACACATCTGCATGTGAACTGGCAAAGCTTGGGTGTAAAAAGGTGATTAGAGTGATATAATTCTCACTTGAATCTGCCCAGCCTTCCAGAAATGTATATTGAGTACCTATTTCGCGCTACCTCCTCTTCTAGGTGCATGAGTCTTGTCCCTCATGTCCAGTCATTTCTCTAATCCAGTGCTCATCAAGAGGCTTAGAAAAATTGTAACTGGAGACTGGGGTTTTATGAAAAATAACAGAGAAGATCAGGAACTCTACACTGAATTATTCTTCAATTTTTAGAAAAGGAAACTGCTTTTAAGTTTGAAATGCAGCTGTCTCACAATTTCATTTTTCTTACGCTCATACATTGGAAATATAAACTAGCAGAACTATTGAAAGACTGAAGTGTGATTAATTTTAGTCTAAACACAAAAATTTATCAAATCATACCTTCAAAATTAATTTCTACTGTATATCTTTTTATAGTTCAAGCAGAGAAAATGCCTTGGATCTAAAATCTAATACCATAATTCTTTCAAGTGAATTTTTTTGATTGTCATTGGTAGTGGTGCCAGGAAGAAGGTGTGCATTATTGTGAGTATATTGTAGAAAAGTGTTCCATTTGATTTTTTTACTTACTTCTAGTACAGTAAAATCATTTTCTCTCTTCTACTCATTCATATACAAACAGACCTTTCTGAACTATCTCATTTCAGACTCCCTTTTGATCACTTTGGTCTGCTAAGCCTTTATATTTTCAATTAGATAAAGCTTGATGTAGGCTTAATATTAGGTGAAGAACAAGGATGAGGTATAGAGTTAAAGAAAAAACTTAACCCATTTTCGCTTGCACACAGAAAACACTTCACTAGTGCAAGGACTAAAGTTCAACAAGCAGTAAAATAAACATATAAAACCATAGGTTCTGCATTAAATGGAATGTATGTGTGTGCTGCTGATCCTGAGTGCCTGAAAGAACACTTAGCCACTTGTTTTTGTCAATAAACCCCACTTATGTTTGGTAAACTTGTGGCTCGTGCCTCAGAACTCACCAAATAAATATTCTTGGAGTCATTTTTAGCTCAGCAGGTTGATTGGGAGCTCTGATAGCCTGCAGCTGCCTTCTCCCTGGAGGCTTTGCTCAGAATTCTCATTGCTACTCATGATAAAACTTCTCTTGGTAATGCATGGTGTGGTAGAAATTTGACAAAATGTAGGAGACCCACAGAGCTTTACTAAATGAGTAAATGAGTAAATATGGCATGCAATTCAAAATTTACATCCAGGGTCTCTTCATTTAATGTCTATATGGAAACTGATGGTGTTATATCCTTTTTGAATGGCAAAAGAAATCTAGTCCCAAAAATGTTTTTATGGGCAGTGTTCTGCATGGTAAATTTTAATCCCTGTTTTTCCAGTTTGATTTACTGTTGCTTACATTATTTTAGTCACTGATGTTTGAATAGTGCAGCAGAAAATCAGCCTTTCACTTTGCTAATCAATGTCTTGTAGTTTTCCTATGTCCTCCCTTCCCTAAGAAATGATTACCTCAAATCTTTTTTTATTAATATAGGTGAGGCTCTGCCATCTATGCATCACTGCCCTGCTCCTAATTTCTTAAAAAAATGTGCATAATGGAAATTCTGAGCTTGGCATAGTGGCACATGTCTGTAATCCCAGCACTCAGCGACTGAGATGGAAAGGATCACTGTGAGCTTGAGACCAGCCTGGGCTACACAGTGAGCTAAAGGCCAGTCTGTGTACAGAGAGACTCCATTTCAAAGGAAAAAAAGATCTAAAATTAGAGAGTACATTCAGGGCAAAATCATATTACCAAAGACTATTTCTGCTAACAAAAATTATTCCAAATAATGTTCTTTCAGCTTTGAAAGCTCCACAAAACTGAAAAAAATATTCCCCCCCAAAAATCTTTCAGGGCTTATCAAAGCCACAACTACTCCAACTGCAAAGTGTTTGGTAGTTATTAAATGTATGTGATTTGTAAAATATATTTATTACTTAGATTTTGTGTGTGGTTTGAAGATGATTTATTCATGAGGTACAAAAGAGTAAGTTTGAAGATGTTGCTGGATGTGGTTTTAGGCATTTCAAGTAGATTGCTGCAGGCAGTCCGTTGGTAGCTAGAACTCAACATCAGGACATAAGGAAAAGGTCAAGACTCGGAATAGAATTTTAAAGATTCCCATGGAGAGTGATCCAAGTCCCTAAAAATGAAACTTAAAGGAGAGTGAGGAGAACCAAACAAGTCCCTGAAAATGCTACTTAAAGCAGGTAAAGAAAAGCAAATTTCTTGAGAAAAACTATTGATAAGATACAAAGAATTTTAAGTTAAAGTTAAAAATAGCTGGAGCACTATATTTATATAGAAAAGAAAGAAAGATATCTCAAGGATGAAGCTGTCTGTGATGGAAAAAATTTGTTTTAGAGGAGGTTTACAATGTCATAAGTGAGTGTAATTTTCTTTCTAATACTTACTATCTTCGTTGAAACACTAAATTGTCTTTATTGTCTTTCCAGAAACATGACTTATTGCCACAATAATATCATTAAACAAACAATCACAAAATTTTAATTGGAATATGTTACAGGCACATGTGCAGGGAAGGGGTAGATGATGATAGATGACTAATTGGAGCTGGATTCAGAGGGAAATGGCTCTCTGTTCTGTGAATCTCGTCTTCTTTTTTAAGCTTTTCACTATCGGAAGCATATTCTTATGAAAAAGACAAGAGGGACAAGATCATTTCAAGAGTCTGTTCATATCACATTTGCTAATCTCATTGACCAAATGGTAAAGATAAGCCCAACATTGAAAGATAGTTGAGATGGTACTGTACCCTTCATTAGCCAATACTAGCCTTATAGTCAAATCCAGTGTCAATGGCATAGGGAAATACATTAATCTTGTTTGTGTCACATTCCCATCCTGACACCCACAACTTAAAGAAGAAGCTTATTTTGACCCACAGTTTCAGTACATTACTGGCAGGCTCCAAAGCAGAAATGGCATAGTGGAAAGTCACGGTGGAGGAAAAAAGTGCTTAACACATGGCAGCTAGGAAAGGAGAGAAGGAAGGAGCCAGGGAGGGAGATACACTCTTCCAGGCCCCACCCTCAGTAAACTGCCACTTCCAACCATGCCCCACATCCTAACAGTACATTAAGTTATGGACTCATCAGTGAATTAACCCGCTAAGGAGTATGGCACCCCCATAAGCCAATCACCTTCCAAACGCATGCTTTGGGGAGACACTTCAGATCTAAACCACAACATATCCCATGGAAGTAAAGAAATGAGAATAAATACTTTTGAAAGATAACTGAATCTACCACAAATAAAGATGGCATACTTTAGGCATAATTTAATAAGACAGAATGTGGAATAATGAAACCTAGTAACAATTCAAAATCAAGTTGTGGGAACCCAGTTAAATTTAATTCAGCAACTACTTTGTACCAAGCACTACAAAGCCTGTGGAAGAAAACAAAGATGAAAATGGCAGCGTGTATCCCATAAAGCTTTCAACTTGAGGATGAGATAAATATGTCTAAAAGTTACTACAATAAAAAGTCAAGTGTGACAAGAATTAGTGGCAAGAACAGCGTACTGTAAATTCAGAAAGGAAGACAGAGAGAATTCCTCTTCTAAGTTACTTCTTAAAGAACCAGTGTAGAGAATAGGATATACTCTAATTGATTGAAAGAGAAAGAGGTATATAGTGGATTAAAGATTCGCATAATCATTAAGAGGGCCAAGAAAACCAATATCTCAAAATCATGTTCTAAAATTGACTTTTAGGGAACTACTGCTACTACACTACTCTGAAGTGGCACATTGGACTGCTACTGTGCCACAGGACATGCAAACCCTAGATCTGACCACCTGCACCATGATCTGCACTAGCAGAAGTAGATTCCTATCATTATGCCTCTTCTACCACTTGACAGTTATGAAATTATGGCTCATGAAATTCAATCAGTGGGCCAACTCTCAATAATGTAAAACTCCCTGAAAACTGCTAGAGTGTTTAGTAACTGTAAAAGCTGAATAGGAAAGGACTTTGGGAGAAAGCTGAATAGATGCTGAGTCAATCGCCATTGCTTCCACTGGAGTCTCTGGGAAGTCTTCATCAAAGGCCAGCATTTTTGTACCAGGCCTTAGAAAGTGCTTCCTTATGGCAAAGATTTGACAGGATTCTGTCTATGAAAGCACTATAAACTACAGTGGGGTCTTTTTGCACAGGGTCACTGTGAAGACATTTTTCTCAATAACAAGAGCTCAGGAGTAGTCCGTGAATTCATGGAAGTCTTGCATTTATTTTTGTAACACTTTTTGGACATGTATTACAGTATCTTATACTGTGCTGTTGCACTTTTGATGCCATTTAGTCTTCTCTTTCACACTCTATGAAGTAGACGGTTCCACTGTTACCCTCAGAGGCTAAGTTCCTTGGCCAGCATCTCATGTTAATCAGTTACTGCAGAACCAATCTGATGTTCAAGTTGTCAAACCTAGTCTCTGTGATTCTTGGGAAAGGGAAGAGAAAAGGAGAGAGAAAGATGAAACACAGAACAAAGTGTAGGTAGCTGAGATCTGACAGGAGCAGAGCTGGAGAGGGTGCAAGAGAGGCTTGAAGGAAAATCATTAAGTAAGGAGGGTCTCCTCCAGGGAGCTGTGTGCTCCATCAAACTCAAAAAGGAAAGGGATGCACCTGAGAGGAGAAATGCTTGGTTCATGCACATACATAGGCACTTGGCAGTTTGTAACATTGTTGGTGAACTAAGGCTTGAAGTTCAGATGATTGTGGAGAGAAAAAAAAAATTTTGTATCATCGAGAGTTGGTTTCACTCTTGACTGTACAAAAACACCTAACTACAAGATTTTTGGAGAAAGTTTCTTTCCAAACCTAATCTGTAAATACATTTAATAATACCTTAGTCATGCTATTGTTGAGAAAACAAATTTCATGTAATGAATGAACATCATGGTGCTCTGTACATTAAAAAAAATACTCAATAAATCAATGTCACCTGAATTTATTATCTGGATACCAGTCTTGCCATCTCAAGCTCAGGTATTTTTCTCAAACTTTGATGACATGGCTGAGCAAGTTGGCTACAGTTGATACGAAAGAATAAGGAAGTCTGAGATCCAGAAGATGTAATCTATAAAACAACCCTATAATCAAAGGTGGGAGTATATTCATAGGAGTTGTAGAATTATTTCAAGTTCATGTAACTTTGTGAATCTAGTTTTCTAATCCTAAGAAATGATTAGAGTTCTAGAGCCTCCACCCACGTTAATGCAGCAATGTGCTTATGCCCTGGGAAATAAAAGAAAGGCAAACATAAAGCAGACTCACTAATTCATGGGTCTGTGATTATGCTCACAATATCCACTAATGATTGTATAGTAGCCTTGGCCATACATGGCCTGAGTTTTGTAGGGAAGGATACTTGCTCATAAAAAAAATATATGTACTTAGGTTACCATTTCATCTCTTTTTCAATTTCTTTCTACTTTCCATGCAATTTTTCCTATACATTGATGGTTTTTATAGCCTTTTGATAATCTAGCCTCTGGTCTGTTCCCTTTTCCACTTTCATTAACTAATACTTTCCAACTTTCCTGTATCAGCTGATTTTTAAATGTCAGGCAGAGCAGATTGATTTCAGAAGCTATATTTAAAAAGGATGGCATATTGAAACAGAGATGTGATAATATCCATAAAGCCATTTCTTAGTTTCTTTTTAGCATTATCTTGGAAGAAGAAGTGCAGCCTTTCACGTGGTATTCTGTGAATTAAAGATAGTCTTTCTGCTGAGGTCAGAAGCTCCATCCTTAGTACAGAGATCAGCCAGAAATTGTGTCTGAAACTACCCTAGAAATGCTGTAGGAAGCTGAAAGCCAATGCTGAAGCATATTATGATAGTCATTAACTCTCAAGACCTGTATGGTTTTTGCCCATGTTACTCTTTCTTTCTGGACATGTTCCCAAGTGCTTTCATTAGAGGCTAACATGTTATATGTATGAGTTAGTTATTGCTACAAGTAATCCAGAACTCAGTGCTTTAATATTGTATGCTTTTATCATTTTTCGTGGAGCTGCAGATCTTCTTGGTGGTCCTCAGATCTTAGCTGGTAACTCTTATACCTGCTGTCAGCTGTGGTCAGGTAGGCAATGTTGCTGATCTTGGCTGTGTTTGCTGCCCTAGGCAGGACTAGGCTGGGCTGAGTTGGGCTGGGCTGGGCTGGGCTGGGCTGGGCTGGGAAAATTGAGCTCTCCTCCCCATGATCACTTGTCCTTCCTCAGGTAACCCAGGCTGGTTCTCCTGGCAGTGATAGAATTCCAAGAAAACAAGTGGCTATTTGTAAGACTTCTTGAAAGTTCGGAAATAGCATCAGCATTCTATCACTTTTGCTGTTGTCTATGGACCAAAGCAAACTGTAAGGCCAGCCTAGATTGGAGATAGAGGAATAGACTGCATCTGTTGATGAGAAGGACTTTAAATCATATTGCAAAAAGCAATGGAGAGATAGATGATCAGTACTACATTTGCAATTGTTCTACTACAAGGCACTTTTGCTTTTAATGTCATACATTACTGAGTATTTTATGGCTTAACAAATGTTTGCATACATACATTCTCTCTTGGCTTGTATAGGAATCCTGTAAGGTCAATTTCATTCACATTATCATTCCTATTTTCCATATATGGAAACTGAGACCCAGGTCAGTGAGTGGCTCGATGTTCCAATTGTAATTAGGACTTAAATTTAGTTCTGTTGTTTCCAGAAGAAAAAGAAAATATTTTGGCACATTCTTAAATCCTTCACTATCACAACATGCATTCCTGAACTTTTAGCTCTTATTTCATTCACTCATTTATTTAATAAGTATTTACTGAGCATTTCCAATGTGTCAGGCACTGTTCTAAGAGGCTCCCTGTGCTCTATGAGCTTACAATCAAATGGGGCATACATATAAACATGTAAGTAACTATAACATCACCACCATTCAGTAAATCCATATTCTCTACAATTGCCTTACTCTAAAAAGAGGATCAATTTCCTATCTCAACAGTGCTGCAAAGGAGATAGATAACTCTCAAAGGACAGGCCAAGAAATTTTGTAAGGGGAGGAAGAACATTTACCTATTCTTAGGTTAATAAATAAACATAATATATGATAATCATCTGTGTGAACAACCATCTGTATTCTAGCACTGGTTAAAAGAAATTCCTGACTTATTAAATGTGTTATTATACAGAAATTCTAAATTTTATAACAATATCTCCTTCCAGAACTAACTTGGAACTATCTTCTGTTACTATTGATGTTTAATAACAAGAAAAGGAATGCAGATATTTTAATAAATGAAGCTTATAATCTAATCCTAGAAATATCTCTGTATGTGTCTAAATTAATAATTATCTTCTATTTACACACACAGTTGGAGTATAATTTACAGTAAGGTAAAGGTTAATTCTTGTTGCTAGTGATAATCCTCTGGATATCGTCCTCGATTAAGTAGCATTCTTTTTCCAGAATCCACTTCTGTGAAGCTATAATGCTGAAGTGATTCCCCCTTGTTCTGCTTTTCTTAGTCAGAGTTTCTTGGTTTTTTGATATTTGGCCAGATTTTCAAGTTATTGAATTTTTAAAATTCCTAGCAAACCCATGAGAGACTCTTTTTCCAGACAAGAATTTGAAAAGAGAAAATAAATAAAATGCAGAATAAATCAGTGTCCTCCAGTTGTTGTCCCCTCATAGCACAGAGTAAAGATTCATTTTTAGGAAAACATGCTGGGTAATTACATCTTCTCCATTTGCCAGTTTATCTCTGTTAAACATAGTAAACATCTCGCTGCTTAATTTGCTCTGTCAGCCATGGCTTTTAAAAAACTGGAGCTCTCAGGCAGTTAAGATTTTATGTCTGCAATATAATTTCACAGGCAGTTTTTTTTTTTAATTTTGTATTCTTGACTCATTTACAGTCAAATATCTTCCACTGCATGAAGCTTAAATATTTAGCCATTGAGGTAATACACTCTTTATCATCTGTCAGCTTGGCTGTGGAATCTGAGCCTCATATTCTTGATGTTTTGGGCTCCTACTGATTCAAGAGTTTGTCACTGGGTTCCTCAGGGCTGTTCTTGTTCATATTGCTTTAGGATTGAGGCTTCAACACACTTATCATCATGGCTGAATGAATATACATTCAAGGTAGATCACCATATACTCCTATTGTCGTTTCTGAAGGAATCTTGTTGCTATCATTAGGTGATAATTTTTATGTAATCAACTGGACACAATTACAATTTCTCCCCCCAAAAGGCTTGCATGTGGAGTCTTTGTGCCACATCTTCATAAAAATAAATTGGTGGTCTTTTGGTTCTCTTACACCGCATTGCATTTGAAACCCATAGAGAAAGGAGAAAAAGAAGGGAGGCACAATGCAAATCCAATCTATCTCATTCTCTTGTATTACAAGGGTCTTTATTCATCTGGAGGCCACATTAGCAACTGGATGCTTTTCAGAAAACCTGTGTGTCACTAGTTGGGTTTAATCCCCTTGAAAATGGAAGATACAGGATAAAATTGGTAATGCAAATGGCTATCAGTGCCCCTAAAGAAATTCTGGGAGTGGCCACCACTCTTAGTGTTCTCCCAAGGGAATGATGGTGTCATTGGAAACAGTTGCTTCCTTTTCTCTCGTTACTCAAGGTTCTAGTTCCCTTATTCACAGCATCTACTAAAATGATGGTGCTCAGTGAGAACCTTATAAATGGATTTAAATACACAAGGAAGCTAGCCGGTTTTCTTGCAATTTATGAATCAGACATAGCTCACATGGGAACATATATCTCCACAGGCTTAACAGTCAAGAAGCAAGTGAAATATCAATAGCTCTTCGTGATGCTTTATATTTGAGCCACTAGATTCACAATGCATCCTCCTATCATTACCCAAATGTCAGCTGGGATCCCCTGTGAGTCCCACCCACAAGTCAACATAGGTTTAAGACAGTGAATATGACTATTGCTCAGCAGGGCTAACAACTTACATTTCAAGGTGCTTTGGTCTTTTGTTGTTCTGTTGGAAGAAGTCCACTGATGGTGGGTAAGAGAATGGGAGTTCCACTAACACCCTTCCTGCAAAAGATCATCCTTATTTAATAGGAATAATTTGGTTTCCTTTTAGATTACAAAATTACTGTTGGAGAAGTATTTGTTATATTTTGTTTTCCTTAAAAATTGAAACGAAGTTTAAAAATAAGCAAAAACTCCAATTCAAGACAAGTAGGTCACATGCGCAGTGTATACATATCTGTTGCTGATGTTTTTAGGAATACTTTTGAGGAAGAATTTTTGAATCAAAGG
>RJWT010031766.1:0-14289 GCA_004365215.1 Cuniculus paca | reverse complement strand
CACTCTTTTCAGGGAGGCTCTAACAACAGATTTGGCCAAACTACCAGCTTGGCTGTCACTTCCAGCTCTGTCACAGTCTCCTATGTAAACAGTATAAACTGTCAAACTGCTAAAATAAATCCCTCCTCCCTGTAAAGCCACTTCAAGATCTCTTAGCTGCTAATGCCACTGCTACTGCCCTCCATAGACATTGCCTTAGTCTCTGCCACCCATAACCTGCTGGCACACGTGCCTGGACCTAAGAATGCCCTATTCTGCCTTCAACTCCTGTCAGCTATCTCCACTTTGCAACTGTGTTGGACTCAACCTCCTAGAGGTTCAAAAACCTGTTTTCTCTCTTCAGAGAATCCCTCACAGCTGATATTGCTAGTTTCCCAGAATGACACCTAAGCTACCTGCTAGAAAGACACAAAAGCTCTGCTACAATATCTGGCAGAAACTGGTTTAAAAAAGCTCCTCAAATTTCTTGGAATTGTTGGCTTCTATAAAATCTGGATCCTTGAGTTCACAAAAACAATGATGCTTACTCAGACTGTCAGCCCCTGGGAGCACCTAGAGGCCTACCAGTTCAAATACTTGGCCTGTGCCTTCTGATCAAAACGATGACAAGCTCACCTTAGGCCAAGACCTAACTGTCCATATGCCATATGCTGTGCTGGACCTCAACCAGTAGCAAGAACTCTTATGCAAAAATTCTCACTGGACTCTTGTGGCAATGAAACCACTCAATCTTGCCACATACCTATTCACAGAGCTGGGCCCCACAGACCATGACTGCCTAGCACTGTCTGATAAACTGTTTTCAAGTCAATCAGACTTAAAAAAATAAACCCCCTGACAGATTCTGAGTACACCCTATTTATGTATGGAAGTAGCTCTGTTACAGATGGAATCCAACAGACTAGATAGGCTGTGGTCACCTTGGACAAAGCTATTTTGGCCAAAGCTCTCATGTTGCTGCTTCCTGGTGCTGTTTGAAACATCGGCCCCCGTCAGAAAAGTTTTACCCGGTATTCCTGGAAGATCAGAGCCAGATCTGCACCCACTATTTGCTCTTCAAGCTCAAGTTGCAGTGCTGGCACCATACTCCTGCACCCAGCTCAGCCTTCAGCATCTGTGTCACTGGCCCTGACCTCCTGCATTATAGTGGATTCTCCCAATTTAAATATATATAGATAAATTGCACAGAAATAAAACTACATACAGCTGGTTACCAGTTAAAAGACCAGCTGTATCTGTAGACATTCCTGCACACACATATAACCCAGGTACATATCAACTACTGGCAAAAATACAAGTGTGAGCTTAGAATTCTCCAAAATAACTTTTTGTACTAAAGGAGTGGGAAGTGTATACAAGTTTCTGAGAAAAGTGTACCCAGAGATTTTCTTGTTTAAACATTCAAATGTAATGTCAAGTCTTTCGCTCTAAAATGTTCAATAATTTGCACCATACTTGTTACTGAATATTGAATGTAGAAATTCAATTAGATGTTGAACATTGAATATATAAATATCTTTTAGAAAAGTAAAACTAAATATTTGCATTAGTTTATAACATAATGTTAATACTATAACTAAATGAAATAAAATAATGATACAAATGAAGTCTTTTTTTTCCTGTGTGGATTATCAAGCTCATGGTTTCACACATGCTAGCCAAGTGTTCTACTATTAAGCCATTCTCCCTCTCCTTCAGCTTTTTATTATTTTATAGGGTGAGGTTCTATTCTTTTTCCCAGGCTCGTCTTGAACTCCTAGGCTTAAGTGATTCTCCTGCCTCAGCCTCCCAAGTAGCTGGGACCATAGCAACACACTATGACACCTGGTTAAAGGTAATGTTTGATGTAAGAAAAAAAATAATTTAAATGTCCCTCTTCTTTTCATAGCACAGAGTTTGTCACTAAAAAGTGTCTAAATTTAAAGATTCTAATTTCTTGATGTTTTTCATAACTCTAAAGGGCTCCTCTAATAATAAATATTACATTTCATTAAATTAAGAAACTGTTAATTATGAGCTGCACTATTATGCTATGTGCCACTAATCAGGAAAAATGTAGGCTACAAATGAACCGTGACACATTGCTAAGATACCCTTGACTATACGCAGCATTCCATTTTCAAATAGCTTAGGATGTGGAAAATTAGAAGTATACAATTTATGTAAATTATATATTTCATTTGGGAAAGAAATACTTAACTGAGATTCAAATATTCATTAAGATTCACCTAACTGTATCCTCACGTGTCTCTCTCCATAGAGAAATGTGTGTAATTGTTACGCACGTAGTACTAAGTTTGACATTTGGGTTTGCATGTGATGCAAATTTATGTGTGCATATCATTTCCATTTCCTTTGTTCTTTTGTTTCTTCCTTACACTTTTTGTAATGGCTGTCTATACAAGGTGCACAAACACCGCTGTTTTTAGGTATGGTGGTGCAACTTAATTATTCATTTGATTGGCTTAGAAGCCATCTTGGGGATGAATAGAATACATTTCTGGATTTGCCTTGGTGTGTCATGGAGACATGACTGTGGTGGCACCTGGTCCAGTATTCTCTGGCACAGTTTGCCTGCTCTGCTTTGTGGTCACCATGAAGTAAACATCTTTGATTCCTGTGCACTTTCTCCATCATGGCCTTGCTTTGGAACCTACAGTCATGTACTTAATTCCTTGCAACTCTGAACCATATTAAACCATTTTTCCTTTAAGGTATGTGTGTTGGGAAGCCAACCAATGCATTAGCAAAATTTCTTTCTGTACAAATACCAGTATCAAAATATGCTCTGTCTTTTGTCTTGCAAAGTATTGTTGCATTATCTACTAATTGCAGAGATTTGCTCTGATTTGAATAGATGTGACCACTGCATATGTAGTTTGATGTCTAGTCAAATAATACACTTTTACCACTTTTTGACTCATATCCCCTCTCTCTGTCTTTGTCTCTTATCTGTCTCTGTCTCTGTCACACACACACACACACACACACACACACTCACAGGTACATGCAGCACAATTTTTTTCATGGTCTGTCTGCCAAATCACTGTGGAGTAATTCTGAGGGAGAAGTAGCTGAATGTAAAGTACCCTGTTTTCAGGCTCCTGAAATGCTGGTAGACATTTTTATTGGCTCATAATTTTGCTGATAAATTGAATTCAGTTATATGACAGATCATAAGGTTCTCTATCCCAGGCTAGTCAATCAATTTATTGCTTCTGAGACATATTTGTCATATGATTGTTGTCAGTGATAGGTGACCTATGATATAATTATTATATGAGTAATTTTAGTAACAGGTAAATGAAATGATAATGTAATTTTTGAGGTATGTAATTAAATTGGAGTTTGAGCCAAATAAAGAGTGGTATAGAAGAGAGTCATAGAATTCTAGCATGGATGGTAATTAAAAATGTGTTACTGAACAATTTATTTAGTTTCCAAAACCTCAGTATTTTCATTGATATAGTCACTTTTGTGAAGAATAAGGAAGAAAATGTATGAAAACATCAGTGACAGTATTTGTCCTACATATGTTTTAAAAGCTCTTTGTATATGAACTTCTATATAAATGAATTAAAGCCAAAATATTCTCCTTTAACTGAAGTAGCACAATAGGGCAGTAAGGATAATAAAACACCCTTAAACCCAGCAGCACCATTGTAAGAAGCGTTGCAGTGGAGACCTGGTATGGCTCATATCTAGATGTCCCCATAAAACCTCTTGTGATCCTACGTGGGGTTTTTCAGAGGCAGCTGGATCTAGGGTGTGTGATACTGAGACCAAGGACGTAGTGCTGGGGTTGATTCATGGTGTAATGCTGGAATTAAGGCTGCCACCCTTGAGTGCCACCTGTTCTAAGTGTGGGTAGTACAGATAGGATACAAGGGACAGAAAGAGGGTCATTGCTTGTCACTTGCTGCCTTGCAGCCTTCTGCTTACCATAAACTGTGTCTCCTCTGCCTTGGAGCCAGCCAACTGTGAATTGAGACCTCTACAAATTGTGAGCCAAATGAACCTTTTCTCTCTTAGCTTTGAGTGTTTGGCATTTTGTCTGAGCATGGAGAAAAGTAACTAAAACAACAGCCCCACTTGGAAAAAAGATGGCATTGTACAGATAGCAGAGACTGCCCTAGCTTATAACTGAGACAGGCGCTTGCTTTCTTAGAGAAACTATCTCCACCCATCTTCTTCAAATGGTAGAGCCCCCGCGGTGTCAGAACTGTGGGACTCTGCTGATTCGGAAGTTATAACTGCAAAACAACCACATGAAGAAATGGCACCCTCAATGAACAATAATTGCGCCTTGGACAAAACTCACTGACTACCATACCTCCACTGTGCAAAGCTGAGAATGGCATCCTTGAGATGATCTTTTTTTATTTCATATTTTTTAATTTTATTATACATCTTTGCACTACATAATAATTATATTCACTGCAGATAATTGATACATGTATATAAAAAATTTTAAATACAAAATTCCTTCTCAAAATTTGTTCCCAAAACAGTAACAATATGTAATATACAAAACATGCACAAAAGTTTAATGGAAGAAGGGAGCTGAAATTTAAAATGATTGAGGAAGAATCAAAATATGTATATTTCTAATTCATAACTAATGAAAGTGATATTATCTAAAATAGAACTGTATCTATGACAGAAAACCAGAATAATTAGATAGAAAATCTTTGAAAAAAAAGGGACAATGCAAATGAGTGCAAATATATAAGTTTATTTTTCATTAATTTTCCAATGTGCTATAAAACCAATCATAAATTTTTGCACTTGATTATAGTGCTTCATTAATATATTAAGGTCACAGAAGGTGATACAGATGGATCTACGGACAAATTCTGGACTGTGGTTACATGCTCTATAACTCTGCAGAATTACTTACCCCTTGACTCCAGTTTCTTTGTTTGAATATTGTTAAAATTAGTAACTCAATGGAGAACACTAGAGATTAATCAGTGAACACATTTTGTCTTCATTACAGTCCCATAATGTTAACTTTCATGTTAAATTCAATACTAATTGAGAGTAGCCTTGAATGGCCTTCTACATTAGTTATCTTGTATTTATTGTTTAGATAAATGACAAGTTCATTACTAGGTGTTTTTGTGTATGTGTGCACATTTAGTCAATAGAAAGACATCTTTTCCTCATGAAAAAAATCATTAATGCCAAATTTAAAATTTCTGGTGATGACCATGTCTCATTTCAAAGGTTCACAAACCATTCTTGATTGCACAAGATTTTCAAAACCCCTATAACTGCTGCTTTTTGTATGCTTTTCATATTCTTTTCTCACTGAGCTCCTGACATCCAGCAGAAAGACTGGTGAGTATAGTGCTAAATCCTGTGGACTTAACTCATGATGAAAAAAGAATCATAAAGAAAATTGAATAAAGTCCTTCCATAAACAAATAGACATCTTTTTATTTTTCTGGGTGCATTTAGAATATTAACTATTTGCTAATTAACAAAAATAATTTGAATATGGTTCTGAAAAGTTGTACCACACAATTGTGTGAAGTTCTGAATTTGCAGAATATATATGACAGTTTTTCATTTTTATTTAATTCAATAATTTTTAATTTACAAAATTAAAACAAATATCTGTCTATGTCTTCCTGGATAACGTAACAATGTTTATCTGTTTTATATACTAATTTCTTATTACATCCATGTAAATTTACTTTCAGCTTCCATAATGAAGGATTTTTGAACTCAAAATATTGTATTTAATTTTTCACATCTAACAAATGTTTTTGAGGCACTTGATCATATTCACACACAGATTTTTTTTTTGTACCGGCAATCAAACTCAGGACCTTGTGCTTGCCAGGCAGGCACTTATGCCACTGAGCTTAATCCCTGGCCCCATACATAGATATTTAAAATTTTAAAAAAAGTTTTAGTTTTAACTTTTCTACCACAATTTTGTGTATCTGTGACCTAAAGGACTACTTTGGATTGTATTAAGTTATGAGCTTTTATTTTATATAAGTAGATGTATAAATTGTAACGTTAAAATATATATGAATATGTACATTACTGACTCTAATGAAGTGCTGCATACTTACTAGGTGACACAAAACAACAGGATGAATCATATATAGTTTGAGGGTAAAAATGTAAAATCAATGTATCGGTAAAGCCATGCTCACTGATGGCCAGAGGGAAATTCTTCTTTGCCTCTTTTGATTTCTTTGCACAGTTGGTGTTCCTTGTCATTTCATGGCTTAGAGGTGACATATTTCACTGCTATAGTCTTCCTCTGCCTGTACATATTCACATAATTTTTACTCTGCTTAAGTTTCTCTCTGCCCAAATCTCTTCTTTTTATAAAGACAACCATCATGTCAAATTATTAATCTTCTTAATGGCCTTGCTTTACCTTGATTTCTTTTGGGAAGACTTGATTTCCAAATAACATTTTGAGATAGCAGGACTTACGACTTCAACATATCCTTGTTGTGGCACAGTTAGACTCCTTGCAGCATCTAGCTAAAGAACATTTAGAGGATAAAAATGCTATTCTTACAAATATTGAGTTAACCTACTCAGGAACAAAATGTTTAAATGATCTTAGATATTTGTAAAAGTATGTTATAGTCCTGCTGTAAATTAGGCTGGTTTAACTAGATCTTTGAGTACAATTAAAATATGAATTACCTTTATGTGCTTTAACTTTTAAAGAAAATACATATATTTTACGTGTATGTGTGTATAATACCTGAAACTTAACTGTATAACTATACATTTAGCATTAATAAAGAGGAGTCTTTACCATCCTCTTGTACCCTCAAAAGAAAAAAATGAATCTGGCAAAGAGCATATTTTTCTCCCTTTTATAAATGGCATTACTAGAAAAAGCCTAGAAAATGTTCATCTTGTAAATAAATTTAATGATTAAATGAATTTTCAGGTGAGCCTATGTCTTGAAAACATGGCCTCATTCACTTTTATTTTAAATATAGGTCATAGATACTCTCATGACCTTTAAATTATAAACTCAACACAAATTTCATCATTATGTTATGACTGATGATTAGTTTAGCATATCAAACTAGATATTCTGAGAGGAAGGGAACTTTTATGGTAACATTTTTCATCCTATGTGGAAAATAGTGCATTCTCATGTGACCTTGGCCTTATGTGGTTGTAGTCAACTACAAATCTCTCAGATTTGGATATTCAAAGGGCATCGTTTGCTTACTTAGTCCTCTTAATCCCAAGAAAAGAATACTTCTAGCAAGAAACAGCATAGCCTTGTTTACACTAAAATGCTCTTTCTCACAGAAATCTATAACTTAGTTCAATCACAAGAACACTATTAAATGTGTACTGAGCGATATTCCACAAAACACCTGATCAGTACTCTTCCACACTGTCAAGATCATCTGAGAAAACAAAATCTGGGAGACTGTCATGGCAGAGTGAGGCTGAGGAGACAGCATTGCTAATGTGGTGGGGTTTCTTGGATAGAAACCCTTAATAGGAATAGTACAATGGGGGAAGCAAGAGAATTCAAATGAAATATGGGCTTTCTTAATGAAACTAAAACAGACTTATTTTTTATGATAGATATGCAATTATTAATGAAATTGAGTTGTTAACAGTAGGAAACTAAATGGTATGTACAGGATTTCTGTACAATTTTTCTACAAATCTGGAAGTATTCAAAGAATAAATGATTGTTTTCTGAAGGAAGATTGTTGTAGTCAAGGCTTACAAGGAAAACAATTTAAAACAGAATACATGATTTATCGTATTATTTTATAATAGTCACCCAAAGAATCAAATTCAGAAGTGCAGGAAATCTGTCCACACACTAAAAACCCCCCAACAATCCAGCTGAGGGCCTGGATCCCATGACAATAACCTGCATGAGTCCAGCTGAAGACCTAGAGCCCATGACAATGTGTCATGCAAGTCTGTTTCACGGATATGCACTGGGATGGCCCAAAGGTCAGTGGTGGAAGCTAGAAAGTCTATGCCAGTGGGGTGACATGTTTGTGCCCTATGCTGAGGGTTCTGCACTGGAGCCAGGAAACGATGCTTAAAGTAAGGACCAGAACTCCCCCGAAAAATACCACAGCCATCCTCAGCAACAAAGAGGTCCCAAGCTCCTCCAATGGTGAGAACAGCCAAGTTCATATCAGGAAGCCAGCATGACAAGCTTCTTCTGGAGACTGAACAGCACACATCTTCTCCTTTGGAACTAGGAAGTGATAAAGTAAGGACTAGCATTCCCCCAAAATAAACCATGGCCACACTCAGAGACAACAAGGTCCCAAGCTCCTTTGATGATGAAACCAGCCAAGCTTGTATCAGAAAAACTCAGCAAGCTCCTCCAGGAGAGCCAATAGCATCAGGAGAAGCAACAACAACAAGGAGAACCAGCAACATCACAAGACAACCAACAACACTACCTCTTTCTCTCCAGTTCTCCTTTTTATGTTAGCAATGTTCCTCAGGTGGGTCATTCACACTCAGCACCATGCTAACTCAGTTCAGTTGCTATTAAAGTTGACCACCAGTTGTCAATCTGCCACAACGATGAAACTGGGATTGGCAAAACAGACCTGGGTTGCTTTGCTGCCAAAGTCCCAGAGTGGAATGAGGAAAGAGCCATTCGGTCAGAGTACACTGTCAGCAGGTGGGAAACAGAAGGGGGAAATTCTATAGAGAGGTAGAAGCTGGCACCGCATAGACTCTGTGCTGGTGGCCAGGAAAAGGACACTCTTAGCTCTAAACGCAAAGGACTAGGAATGCTCCCCTGGTCTGAGACCTGTAGAGGAACTTTGGCCCAGCCGCTTAAGCAGGCAAGCAGACTTAGCCTGCAGTAGGACAAGGGCACTCCCTGGCCCAAAGACCAGCATGTAAGAGGACTTAGTGGTGTGCAATAGAGGACACTGTACCCAACTTCCCTACCCTAGGGCACTATGGCAACTGGGAGAACACAATAGAAATAATGATGATAAGGAGAAATTGACATTCAGAACATTGTCAGTTTAAGACCAGTCCCATCCAGAAGCCAAGACCAGCCCTATACCCAGCTTGAATCACACTACAAGCTTGGCAGGGTTACACAGCACATTCCTGGGGTCTGACTTGGATACTACCATAGAACGATGGACACCAGAGGAATTTTAGTTTTCTTCTTTTTCTTTTTTGTTTTATTGGTTTTCCTTTTTCTGTATTTTTTTTTTGTTTTTACTATTTAGATTTCTTATCTTTAGTTTCATTTTTTTCTATCTGTCTTCTTTCTCCCTTTCCTCAACAGTCTCTCTGATTTGATGATATTTTCATGTGAGTGAACATTATCTCTTCTTTTTCTGGTTCACTTCAGTATTATTTTGCTTTGTCTTTCATTTTTCTCTCCTGTGCTCTTCTTCATTCTAAAACTTCAGTGATTATCCTTTGCCCTTTAGCTTTGCTTTTATTATATTTGTCCTCACTCATCTGTCTGTTTTGTCCTCTGTCCCTCTTAAATACCACTGCACAGGATAAATTAACTTTACTAAAGGTAAAATCATTCTACTAAGTAAACTCATTACATGCAAATTTTTGGTATATGTTGGATTTTATTATATAACTGTAGAACTTGCCACTATGGTTAAAGGTATTAACAGTTACCATATTTTTGTCAATAGTTAGGCTGTGCTTCATGCTATTGTCATTTCTAATTACTACTTTATCCAGGATACCTGCTGTAATCAGTTTTTCTTCCTGGTATAACAACAGTGTGATTCCCTGGGGCTCATAACCATCATCATATCCCAGTATCAAAGGATCAGGTACTAAACCAAATAAATAGCAACTTCTTTTCCTTAATAAATTTTAAAGGTAGTTTCTTGGGTTAGACAAAAGGACCAAGAACCACCAACACCTAGAAGATATTCCTAAGGGATAGATATTTCCCCAGAAGCCTCAGAACTAGTAATAATGCTATCTACCATGAGAAATCTCCAAGCATCAAGAGAGAAATAAGATAAGGAATAGAAAATAAAAGAAGGAATAGAAAATAGAAAAAAATAAAATGCAGAAGAAAAAAGCAACACTAGACTTATAGCCCTCTGAAGACAAGTCCAGAGCACAATGAAATAGAGGAAATTATAAGCTACCCACTGGAACTTTCTGAAATGATAGAGAATAAGGGAAAAAAACAAATGGAAGAGGCTATGAAAATAATCTCTCAGGTACAAAAAGAAATGATGATCAAAATGAAAGACATTAGAGCAGGCACAGATGGAAAAGAAGAATTTAGGAAAATGATGGAAATCACAAATGCCCAACATAGAAAAGAAACAGAATCCGTGAAACAAATTTAAAAAATACAGAATATTAAAAATCTCACTGAAATTATATGCAACAGATTGAACAAAGGCAAGGATAGAATATCAGATCCAGAAGACAGGATCATGGTTAGTGACCACAAAAAGAAAGATATCTTACAAATAGAAAGAGAACATTAAAAGTTAATCCAACAGCTGCAAGATGAAACAAAAAAGGACATAAGCTCAATCAAGGTCAATGAGAAAGCCAGAGATAATGTGAATGCCATCAAACAATCTCTTCAAGGAAGTAATGACAGAAAAGTTCCCAAACATGGAACTGAATTTGACATACAAATAAGTGAAGCATATAGAACTCCAAGTAGCCATGACCAAATAAATCTACACCAAGACATATAATAATCAAGATCCCAGAAATTTAGTATAAAAACAATAGGAAGGGCTGGGGATCTAGCTCAGTGGCCTAACCGCCCCAGTGGCCTAAGCGCCTGCCCGGCAATCGCTAGGTCATGAGTTCAATCCCCAGTGCCGCAAAAAAAAAAAAAAAAAAAAAAGGAAAAGCAGTAAGAGTAAACAAACAATCTATAAAGGAAAGTCGATTGGAATCACAGAAGACTTCCTGACAACAAACCCTCAAATCAAGAAGAGTTTGAAGTGAAGTATTTCAAGTCCTAAAAGCAAACAACCTCCAACCCAGACTGATGTACCTCCCAAAACTAACTTTCAAAATTCATGGAGAAATATGATGCTTTCATAGAACAACTGTAGAAATTCATGACTACCAAAGCAGCTCTCCAACATCCCCAGAATGATATTTTAGAAAGAGACATACAAACAGTAAATAAATATATGAAAAAATGTTCAACATCACTGGTCATTTGAGAGACGCAAATTAAAACAACACTGAGATTCCATCTCACCCCAGAAAGAATAGCTATCATCAAGAATTCAACCAACAACAAATGCTGGAGGGCTATAGGGATAAAGGAACTCTTCTTGGTGTGAGTATAGACTGGTGCAATCACTGGGGAAATCAGTGTGGAGATCCCTCAAAAAACTAGGATTAGAGGTCCCACTTGACCCAGCTATTCCCCTTCTGATTATCTTCCTGGAAGAAAAACATCACACGACAGTGATGTGTGCATATCCATGTTTATAGCAGCACAGTTTATAATAACTAAATCTTGGAAACGACCCAAATGCCCATAAACTGAGGAATGAATAAAAAAGATGCGGTTTTTTTATATAATGGAGTACTACTGTGCCATAAAGAAAGATAAACTGGAGACATTTCTAGATAAATGGATGGACCTTGAGATCATATTCTTAAGTGAAATGAATAGTACACAAAGGTGTAAATAAGGACCAAAATGTGCAATAGATATTGTGAAATAGGAAGAAATTTTTCAAGAGGAAAGAAGAACTAGGGAGAGGCAAGGGGGAAAGTAAGAAAGGGAAAAGAAAAGACAAACTATAAAAGGATAAAATGGAAACAGTTTTGTAAATAAGGGAAAGAGTGGTTTAGATGAGGGGAGGGGATTGGGAAAAAAAGTAATAAAGATATATCATATACAGGTGTAAATATCCTATGATAAATATGATCATTATGTATATCCAAATTGTACCAATAAACTTAATAAACAAAGAAATTGGGATTGGTTGTTGATCTGCTACTCTAATGAAATCTACTATATTGACTGTGGAAATTAACAATCATTTTAAAGAAAAATTAGATTATTACTAAACAGTGGATGTTAGGAGGCCTAAGTATTCTCTGGGATATATTATAAATACTCTCATGTCATCAATAGCAATGAATAGAAAATTAGAGAAATAAAGTCGGGTCTACTCTGCTAATGGCTCAAAATCTTTAGAATGGAAAGGTGGTTTGAATCACCCTACTCTACAAAAAGCCACTTCGATCAAGATGCCTGCATATGAGGATTGGATAGTTGAAGAAAAACACTTTTAATATAGCTTCAATTTGATCAGTTATTGAAAGGAGTATTGTAATAGTCATGAAAATGTTTTCCTTATTTTGGTATGAATGTATTTGTTTGCATATAAACCACCAACTTGCTCCCATCTCACATGCACTAATCATCTGAGAAGTATGCATAGTCCCTAATCTTGTATCTTATTCGATGGTATATTAAAGGGGAATGGGTCTCAATCTGAGACAGAGAGACCCTCACCCTCTGGTAGGGAGGGTAACCATGCTTTGGGTGAGAATTCACTGAGACATAGCAAGTGGGAGCACGCTTTTCTTCATTTGAAATTAAGGATGGGAAAAGCAGGTATGCATGTGTGCCAAGTTGACAAGGAGTAGACAGTGGTAGTTTTTACTGGGCCAAGCTAGGTAGGTTTCCCAGAATTCTCTCACATATGTGCTAGGTTAGAGAAAGCTGTGCAAAGTTTGAAGGCAGAATTGAAGCAGCAATCAGTATGGTCTGAAGAGCACCATGGAAACCACAGATGGTACATAGCTCATACATAGCCTCTGTGATCCCCACACTCATTAGTCCATCCGGGTGCTCCTCCTTCAGTCTCTGTAACCTGAGCCAACACCTGTGTCATGCCTGCTGCTTTCTTTGGGGTATGGCTTGCTCTCGATATTTCAGACAGACAGACAGACAGACAGACAGTTTCTTCTTTGTTCAGTGAGTTCTAGTTTTTTCTGTTGAGTTTCAATTTGTCTTTGTTCATCTATGAAGTCCATCTAGGTGTTTCTCTGAGTTAGTTTCTACCCCTAGGTCTGCCAATACAGCTAGAGATTTCTTCATGAGTTCACACAGTGTGAAAGACATGACTCTATGATACACACCATTTCATGTCCTGCACAGTAATTTTGCTTCTCCAGTAAAACTCTGTCACACATAAAAGACACAAAGAAAAGTTGTGGTGATAAAAGAAACTCTAGGTTACTTTGTTATGTGCTTAGTGTTGGTAATGCACAATAATGAGAAGCCAGGTGCTGTGGTTAGAGTGTTTCTACCTCTCAACTTTTATATGCTGGAATTCTTCCAAGTTTTAAGAAGTGGGGCTATGGGGATGGTGCCAGGGCATCAAGGGTGTATTCTTTACAAATGGGACTAGTGCCCTCACAAGGGAGGCCCAAACTGTACCTTGTGCCTTCTGCCACGTGATGACATAGCGAAAGATACTGTCTATGAACCGGGTGATAGGCTCTTATGGGACACTGAATTTGCTGGTGTCTTTTATTTATTTATTTATTGAGTACTCAGGGTCTCTGATGGGACTGTATCTGTGGCCCTTTAAAATATTTCTTGAGACAATCTCACTGTCTCTAAATTCCCTGGAATGGGTTTGAATTTGGAATTTTCATGCTTTACCCTCGCAGAAGCTTGGGATTATAGGTGTGCAGCACCACACCCAGCTCTACTGGAGTCTTGCCCTTGGATTTCCCATGCTGCAGAACTGCAGTAAGTAAAATTCTATGGTTCACAAGCCTTCTAATCTGGAGTACGGTATTTCCTCATTATACCCAGAGTAGACAAAGCCTCCAGGGAACAAACATTAGGTTTGATGCATGCAAAGATAATGGTGCATTCTTGCCCATACACAGCAGGACTTGAGGAAGCAGGAGTGCATCCCTGTCCACCACAGATGAAAAGCTCTTGGAAGTTGCTGGAGATCAAGGGGTGCCCCAGGAAGACAGCAGCCCCTGGAGGAGATAGAAGCTTCAAGAATGGAATTCACAGTGCCAAGGGACTCAGGAAGATCCTGTAATCAATCACATTTGCACTCACGAACAAATGAATGAGGATTAGCAAGAAGAAAAATCAAACAAATCAAACCTCATTAAATATTTGAAGAAAAGCAGAAACCTGGAAGATGGATTGGCCTTAACCAAAGAATTATTAATTTGCACAGGACAGTGAAGGAGCTATCCCAAAGCACTCAGTGATTTAAAGCAAGTGCACTTAGAGATACTGGACAAGGTTTAGTTCTCAAAAAGAAC
>RJWT010031765.1:0-14298 GCA_004365215.1 Cuniculus paca | reverse complement strand
TGTGAATGTAGTTATAAATTCTGTGTCCTTGAACCATGCTATTACATTCTTCCCTTTTATGTACTTAAAAACACCATCGCTTTCACATTGACTCTGGTGAAGAATTCATGTATAGAAATAATATAGTTCTCTACTGGTAAGTAGACTTGCAAAGGCTTGTAAGTGAATATTTTTCTTTTTTTTTCATTATGTAGAAGAAAAACTATGACCGCGTAATGAAAGCACTGGATAGCATAACTTCCATCAGAGAAATGACACAAGTAAGTGTGTCGTCTTGGTGTCTTGTTCTGTTCATTTTGCTTATTTAAAATCATATTTTAAAATGTTCAGGAGTACTGGTTTTGTAGTGAAATTCAGATTTTCTATTTTTATATAGAGCATAATTAAAATTGTAAAAGAGTTACACTCTATTAGGGTGCTTTAAGTTCTGTCAGCATATTGACATGCTGGCACTGGTTTGCTTGGAAGGTAAATGTGTGATTATAACCCTAATACTCTGTCCCCAAACTCAGGCAAGAACTTCGAGTTAATGTAAATATATTGAGATATTTTACAGTCAAGGTTAAATCTAGTATCATTGTCCTATTAGGTCAATTTTAATTAGTGGTAATCTTTTTAAAACATTATTTTAATGTTAAAATAAAAATAATAATGTTGTTTGTAACAAAAATTTTGCGTGTTTTAGGTATAACAAAGACTCTAAAACTATGTTGGAATACACCTGACATCCCGTGAATACGAATTTTTATTTCTTCTTTTATTTAAGAGAAAAAAAGACACAGAAAAAAAAAAGAGCAAAAGAGACAAACAACAACAAACCCAAAACAATAACAATATAGGCTTTCAAAACAAGAGGATAGGAATTTAACAATGGTTGTTGCATTGCATATTGTTATCCTCAAAAGGTTTGCTTAGGTTACCAGATATAGACATGTAAAATTGATCTAATCATATAAGTATTAACTGATCTTTTCCAAGAACTAATACAATTAGTAGTATAGTCATCTTAGCTGTCTGATGTATATATCTATATATAAATTTATATCTTTTTCCTGCCTTCTTTCCTCCTTTCCCCTATTATATTTCTGATTATTAAGGGAGCTTTGGTGGAAATGTTTGATGAGCAAAGTTTAAGGTTGATTATCAAATTCTGACATCCTTGCACCGTAGTCCAACGCTTGGACAGGTGCCTGCTATTGATTATTGGACCCGTTTGGAGAGAAGTTTAAAGCACATCTCTTCCTGTGATCCAGTGTGCAGATGTTGTGTATACAGTTTGTGCATGTAGTTACACTTGCTCTGCACTAGGGATCAGCCCTCATGGGCCTGTGATAAACGTTATTCTGGGCCATTTAGTTTCTCCAGGGAGGGAATGGGGGACTTATTCTACCCTAGCACTCACAGAGCTTCCACACCCCGCCCGCTCATCACTCAGTGGCATCCCCAGTGCTCTGTTTGAAGACATTTCTCAAGTCACATTCTCTCGTTTCCAGTTTTGATTCTTGATTCTTTTGATCATTATTTATTTTGTCAACTTTTCATCTTCGTTCAACAGATAGTATGCACCAGACCATGGTAAATGCAAGCTCCTTTATCCCCCAGTGGTGTTATTTACTTTAAAATTACCACCCTGCCATTTATTTTTCTCTGCCCATACCTTTGTCTATTATCTGAATTCTTTTTCAAAGAGGCATTTATAATCTGTGTAAGGAAAGGAACAATAAAACTCCAGTGAGGAGAGGGAAAAAAGGACTCATGACAGTATCTTACACAAAATTAAACATTTTTAGTCATGAAAATGGTATAGGGTATTTATACTATAGCCTAGACCCAGATCATTCTTGGATTTAAAAATAGCTACCAACTTTGACTCTGGAAATCAGCTCTTTGCCAAAAATTGCTTCCTTCATTCTGGGTCATGTGTAAGCTATTTTAATAGGAGGCAATGTAGATGGTGGAGTGTCAACCTACGAAGTTAGGGGCCAAAGTTGTGTAACTGGCTCAGCAATGATGTGACCTGTGACCTTGGACAAGTGGCTTAATTGTTGCCTCGGTGTCTTCACTGCCAGGGAAGAAAAAATAACACTGCATCTGCTTTGAGTGTACTTCACAGGGATGCTGTCAGCTTTTATTGTGTCATATTCTTTAAACCTTTCCAATGTATGAGTATACTGTCCTGTTTTCTAGATGGTACTGCCCTATATAGCTCTAAATTGTTACAGAAAGGTTGCTCTTTATTCCGTAAAATGGTTGTTTGGGTACATTTCCCTTTTAAGAAAAGGGTTCTAATGTAAACTGTATCCAGTATTCTTACAGAAAGATCTATACTTAAGTCTAAATCTCCCACTCATGAGCACCAGTAATAGTTTTCACAAGTTCCTTGTTTGTTTGTTAAAATTAAAGTGGTCATTGTCAAAGAGAAATATTGCAGGACACTTGTTAAAAGTGGCAAGACGGATGGTATCCAGAGGACTGCAGTGGGGGAGGGAGACTGCAGCATAAAGTGAGCTCATCTCTTGCCAAGACAAAGGGGCTTTGCAAGGTAGAAGGGAGAAAGCAAAGGGGAGGAGAAATGGGAACCAGAAGAAAGGACTAGAGGAGTTATATAGAAGTGGAAAATTACAGACAAAGCTAAGGAGAGAATTACTGAAAGTACTGGAGACTTGGGTTACTGTATAAGGTGCAGTTATTGGTTTGTCAGCATTGCATTTTCTTAAGATTTAACAGAGGATCTTGGGGCGGGGGTGGTGTTTAGGAACCCAGCCTGGTGCAGGTGGAAGCCAGGCTACAGTTTGGTCTGACTCTTAACACCATGATAAGTGTGTCCTTTGTGCTGCCTGCAAGATCATAGTTCCCATCGTCTTAGGGATGCCATTGTTTCAGTGTGAGCCCATTGAGAGACCCAGCACTGGTCCAGCCTGGATCTAGAAGAAGAAAGAAGGCACTTTAAGGCCTGACACCAACCTTTCTGTGATACCTCCCTCGAATTGTTTTGCCCTCTCCCATTTCAAATGATAGGCCTTCTGATTTTTTTATGTCAGGGCCAGAAATTTTTAATTTTAACTAGATTAGCCATGTCACTCAGTCTGATTTTCCTTTTGTGAAAATGGAAAGATGAATTTTAAAGAGAAATCAAGGTATATAATGTGTTTTTCCCCCCCTTTAGGCACCATATCTGGAAATCAAGAAGCAGATGGATAAACAGGACCCCCTTGCACATCCCCTACTGCAATGGTATAAAATTTAGTTTTTCTCTTAATGAAAGCAGTGTCTTTATCTACTGCTTGCTTAGCCTATTTTATAAGCCCCACCAGTGCTACAAGCTTATGAGACCTGGTGATTTTACAATCCACGAGTTCTTAATGACTCTCACTTTAATTAAAACTTGTACATCACAAGGGGAAGAAAATGCTGCCGTACGCATTAGCAGGGGTACACAGTGCATTTGACGGCGGTTTGTCTATAGTCTTGAAGGATGTGATTAACTAGATGACATGTTGAAAGCATTTTGGTTCGTTTAATTTTCTAGTTCATAGCGGACTAATCAATCCTTTTTATTTAAAATTGTGAAACATGTTTTATATATTGTGCTTCCGTAACAAAGGCAGTATAAATTTGGCTCTGTCGGGTCACTGCGGATGATGCGCTGTTTCACAGTGAGCCTGGAGATAGTGCTGGTTTATTCTGGATTCTAGAAGCAGGGAGAGGAGGCCGAGATGCCCCTTTCTGCAATACCTACTTCAAAATAATTTGCCCTTTCATCATCCAAAGAATACAGCCTCTTGTTTCTCTTGTGTAAAATGAAGTCAGTAAAGGTCTCTAACGGTGTTGTGGACATGTGTCTTTCAAAGTAACTTTGAAATTGGTATTTACCACTATTACCATATAAAAATACAAATATATGAATTCTGAGTGAGTGGACCAGATGGACTTGTTATTCCAGGTTGCAACCAAGAAGTTTTAACAAAATGCGGGCAAAAGAAAAATAATCTGGCTTCCTTGAGGTTCTGATTACTTAACTTTCACTTAGGTGATTTTTTTTTTGAGTATTTAAAAATTAGCATATTATCATAATAATATAAATTCATCCTGGAGAATTGTATACCTACCTACCTACCTCTTTTTTTCCCCTAAACTCAGTCCAAGTGTTCACTTTCATTTGAGTATCATCATCTCCTTTGTTTAGTCATTCTCTTCTTTCAGGAAGAAGAGAATCTACCACAATGTTTTTCAGTTTTCTCTACTCACTACTTTAAATGCCAAAAATCCATAAAACAATTCATTCAGATACTAAATTTAATTTTTTTCAAAGACATCCTCAAATAGTCAAGAATCTTTGTAAGAACTCATTCTTAATTTAAGCAAGAGAGAAAAGCAAAAGAAACAGATGCAGGAATGAACCTTTAATGTTTGTGAATATTAACATTATTTGAAAGTATTGCATATCTACAAATGTTCTTTTTTCTGATGTTGGAGGCTGTGTTTATTAAAAACTCTCTTTGTAAGTTTTAAGAACTATGTTCCAGTTCATTTTTTTGGATTCAGTTATCCTGTTTGTTATATGGACTCTTTAAATTGTTTCAGATAGTAAATCTAAATTATGTAATTTAATGAAATTATGACTGAATTTAATTTATGGCACAGCAACAATAGGTTTTAGTTGCTTGCCAACTACAAAGAAAAATAAATATGTTTGGCATATATTTGTGATTGACTGATCGTTTTAATTTCAGGGTTATTTCAAGTAATAGGTCACATATTGTGAAACTGCCAGTCAATAGGGTAAGTATCCCCACCCCAGTATATGCACAGAAATGGGAGGAGTGCTTAATAGTTCAGAAAACTGATCCCTGTGTTTTTGTGCAGCCTCTTCAAGAATGAAAGTAAATCCAGTTAAGTGTAGCTCTTCAGTTTGACATTGCTATTTGTAGACTATTTCCAAACATTCTGAAGATACCCAATCGAAATTTAAGCTGCTGCCTTGACTTTTTAAATGCATAATATCAGTATGACACAGTTTAGTCATTCCACAAGTGATGTACAAAAAGTATTATCTAGGAATTGATCCAAGGAAAATCAGTGTCCTTTTAAATCATTGTTTTATGTTGACTCATTTCTACCTTACCATATCTGAGACTCTAGGTAGCTTACTTATCAGCCCAATTAACTTAAAAATGATAATTAAAAACAGCTAATGCACTCTGATTTCAGTTAGCATCACCTGCAAGTATTATCTGAAAACCTATTTCCCGGTGAATCTCCAAATGTGAGATTCCTGTGTTTTATATTCCTGTATATTTCTAGGTGAAAGGGAAATCATTAGAAAATTTTGTCAGGCAATTAGTCCAAAAGAGTCTGCTTTGATTTCTTTCCATGACCAAAGAGGAAAATTAAATACAAATGTAGGTAATTTCCGATTTTATAAATACATGCAAATAAAGCATAGTGACAATTTTTGCAGTTTTAAAATCTTGAATTTTCAGCTCTTTTCTGTTTTGCAAACTCTAGAATATTCCCTCAGTTGAGTAACTAGGGGATTCAGTAATAAAAGTCATAAAAAGAAAGCGCATTTTTTTGACGTGGTCACAGAGCACATTCCAAATCTGAACATAAGTACTTTGTATTGTATCTTATTTTGTTCCCATTAACTTGAAAAATTGTCCTTCACACCAGCAATTTCAAGTGATCGTGTTTGCAGGATTCAAATATATGTATTGAAGTAGCTTGTTAATAGATTACTGTCAAATTAATGTATTTTGAAATAAATTATTTCTTAACCCAATAAAATTTGAAATTGTTAGTAGCTACATTGGATGCTAAGTTTGACGTGTTTTCATTTGTCATTATTTTCAATGACAGCAATTGAAGTTTATGCATACCCCACACCAATTCCTTCTTCTCAGCAGTCCACCAGCCAAAGAATCCAATTTTAGAGCTGCTAAAAAACTCTTTGGAAGCACCTTTGCGTTTCAGTGAGTATGGCTTAATGTTAATGGGGTTGTGTTCCAAAAACGCTGGGGAAGATGACATCCTCTCCTAGTAGTTGGCCATAGGCATTGACTCGTCAACTGTGTAGTATTACCTGCCTTGGAAACTCAGAACTTCTTTTTACTTTATTTCCAGTTTTTATTTATTAGTACATATTTGCAATACATAGTGATTACAATGCCTTGTGGGTACATAACGCACCTTAATTCTTTTTGTCCCCTCTCTTTCTTTCTCCATCTCCCTCCATCTCTTGTCCCTTTCCCACTCAGAATTTGGAATGGCATTGTGACTTATACTGTGACTGTTTTCAAAGATGGCTGATTTTCTGGCTTTGCTTTTTCTTTTTTCAGTGGCTCACACATTGAGAACTGGCACTCCATCCTGAGGAATGGCCTGGTTGTCGCCTCTAATACACGTCTGCAGGTAAATTTCCTGAATGCTTCACTGAGACCCCATAGTTCTGCAGCACTGAGGTTCAGTAAGCACTCCCTGTGAAAGGTTTGTGCTCACCAAAGCAGACATACGTGAGGTTTAAGTACATTTTTGCAAAATACCTGAAGCAAAATTGACCTATACACAGTGGAAAAGAAAAAAAGGTGTTTACTATGAGGAAAACACTAAAAATCACACTTTGAACTTAGGAAAACATATCATGCACAAGATAAAACCATACAGACATTCTATCCACTAGTCCAATATACATTTCTTGAGTACTGTGCCTCAGTGTGAATTCTTTTGGAGAAGAAAATGTAGGAATAAGCAGAGTGGAGATTGGACACCAAAGAGCCTTCCGGTACCTGCTTTTCAGTCTCTAGGGCAGCACTTGGGGTAAGCAAGGTGTTGTGGCAACTGTCCTCATCCTTTATCCTCATCTTTTTGTATGCCCTTCGTCTTTCACGTTCCGCCTCATGCTCAGGTACCTGAATTTCTCGTCTGATGAGATGAGGACATTGGGAAGTGAGGAGCTGAACCCAGGACCCTGAGCTAGATGTCACAACACAGTGGCATTTGAAGTGATGCAGTTAAATGTAAATCTCCACATATGCACATTTATGGAATTAGTATTCACTTCATACTAATAAGGTCTGAGGGCCTTAGAATGGAGATAATAAGGAAGGACAGTTAACTGTTGTGAGTAGTTTCCTTGGACCAGTTGAAGAAATTCAGCTAATGAAAATTTGAAGGAAGCCAGGCGTGAGTGACAGGGAGAGGGTCATACGAAGACAGTCGAGTAGATACTGTGTTCATATCAGCAGGTAAGTCCTAGTCAAAATGCCTTTCTGTGTATTTCAGCAAGCTTTGTTTTCTGAATTTTAGTTTCATTGGAATAAAAATCTACCAGAGTACTTCAGAATAAGGAGCTATCACTGGTATGAAGAAAAACATTCATCAAGTCTCATTTTCCTGTAGCTATCATGTTTCATTTATGAACGCTGAATTTTAAACAACAGAGTATTAGTACTGTTTTCAAATTAGACCTTAGAATAGGAGCATTATCATTTTTCTAAGATTTAATGTTCTAGCATGAAACTGAGCGCCTTCGTTTGTGTAATAATAGTATTTTTAAGCCATTGAATGCCCTCTCGCCCTCGTGTCTTCCCATTGCAGCTCCATGGTGCGATGTATGGAAGTGGGATCTATCTTAGTCCAATGTCAAGCATATCATTTGGTTACTCAGGTAAGCCTTACTTCTAACGACAGATGTATGAGGCTCTTATTATTGTTAGATACTCAAGGCACTTTTCTATCATGTGACTGAGATTTACTGCATGTATTTGCGTTAAATTCATTTGATGAGCAGCAGAAGCAAAGCCCAATACTTTGCTAATACTTTCTTGAGAGTGTGGAGAAAAATATTTTGGGATAAATCAAATGCATGTGTTGAGGAAAAAAACTGAAGTTCAAAATGTGGAGAGATGATCACCAAAATTATTGGCCTTTGATTATTGGAATTAGTGATTATTGCTTTCTTATGCGTTTTTACGTTTAAAATCATTATGCTCATTGCAAAAAGATTCAGACTGCACCCAATTTTTAAAGTAACAAATAAAAAATTTTCCTCATTTCCTACAACTCAGTATTTGGTATGTTTTTCTTCACGTTATGTGCGTTTTTATTCCTCCACCTGCATATGCAGTTGGATTTGCACGTGCATGCGTACATGGGTGAGATGTGATCACTCCCCAGTTCTGGAGATGTTGTTCGCATGTTCCCTGAACAGGAGGTCTTGGTGTCCCCACGTTACAGGAAAGGACATGCAGTGAAGTCTAGTAACTAGGTGAACATTAACCAGACCTGCCTGTCTTAATTCAGTTACCAAAGTTGATGTTCTTTCAGTCATAACATCTTTTTCTCAAAGATGTTGGAGTAAAATCAAAGCAGTTAAAATTAAATTTATAGTTAGAAATATGAAGAGAAAACAGTGACAGTGGTAAAAACTAAAATAATCTCTGCCTGCCTGGCAAGCGCAAGGTCATGAGTTTGATTCCTGGTACCAAAAACAAAAAACCCCTAAAAATGCTGAGTTAAAGGATTATAAAATAACAGGAAAGAAAAAAAGCTAAAATAAAAACTGCCATGGAAAATTAAAAGACAGTGTAGGTACAGATGATGATTTAAGTAACACCTACTACCAAGCAAACCACCCTAAATTTGAAGTAAAACAACCACTTCATTAAGGCACGGGTTCTTACGTAAGGAATGTGTACGAGTTGGCCAGGGATGGTACTGGTCCTTGAAGTGTCCACTGACTGGTGGTCAGTGGGTGGGTAAGCAGAGTGAGCAGTCTGATCCTCTGCCTCAAGGCCAGGTACCTCAGCAGAAGGAGCTGGACCTGGCACCCAGGCTCCTATAGCAGCCTGTGCAGTGCGGCAAATACAGGACAGCTGGGTTTCTTACCCGAACTACCCCAGTGTGTCCTTAGAGAATTCAGATCGATTTTGGCTGGCATTTTTTGATCTTGTTTCAGAGATCAACTGCCATCAGTTTCCATATATTCTCCTGGTCAGAGCAGTCACAGGACCTTCCAGAGTCAAGCAGTGGGGGATTGGATGCCAACCCTCCATGTAGCAGTGTGTACATGTTCAAAAGTTGTGATTTTTTTTAACCAAGTACCAGAATAGATAAGACAGTTCAGAGATAAAAACTGGAATGACATCCACTGTGGTACTAAGTTGATTTCAGGAGGAGTGATGAATACCATAAATGACGAGCATCAGACAAATTGCTTTGGATGTGAAGGTAGTGAGTCGTGAGGTAATCGACACTGACAAGGTCTAGCTTGTGGGTTGAGTGCCAAACAAACGAGCAGCACTAGGACAAAATTTTCCTGTAAAAATTCATCTACTACCAAATTATTGTTTCCAAGCAATTGAGTAGCAAGGTAGGACTGTAGTTTAAGTAGAAAATGATTAAAATCAGGTTGCCAATTTTACTGAAATCCTACAAAATAAAAAACAAACAAACAAAAGCGATGTAAGGAAATAAGTCTATCCTCAGCCTGGTTAATAAAAAGCACAACAAATCATTAACTACCGCGATACTCTGCTTCTTCTGGTGAGCAGTCCCCACTAGCTGGCTTCGTGGGAAGGACTGAGGGAGGTGCAAACTCTGAATGAGGGTACAGTTTGGTTTCTGCATTTGTCATAGCTATGTCACGTTCTTGAAGGGCTGTTGATCCGAAGAAATGTAAGAGTACTAGGATGAAGGTTTAGCTCAGTGGCCAAGCCTGCCTGGTATGTGTGAGGCCCTGGCTTTAATTTCCAGCAGCACTCACATACAAAAGTAAAAATCACTACTGTAAGTTAAAATCCCTTCTGCAGTTGGTTTGAGGGCTGAAATGGCAGGTTTAGAGAATGAAACAGGCGCTGCCGTAAACACGCCTGCCATGGTACCAGTTGCCTTTCCCTCAGACTCAGAGCTATGTTGTTCTTTTTGGGGAAGTGTCCGATTTGGAAAAGGTTAGATAAGCATATTTTGCTAATTGATAAATGGGCTTTGTGCCTTGTCATCAAGCCCTTTATTAAAATAATGTAAAAAAACAACTGTATGCTGATTTCTGCTATGAAAGTAGATGCATGCTTTCTAATAAAGTCTGGATACAAATCTACCTGTGTGTTTTTCTAAATGCTTTCACTGTGACAAATCACAGCATTAACAGTAAGCTAAGGTTTGTGATTATCATAGACAAAAAAAGTTACATTAATTTTTCTTAATTAGAAGAAATGGTGGATTCTACTCAGGATTGCATATGTATCAACAATTCACAAAATTGCCATGTAAAACATTTTTCTGACATTGCTCATATTTCTTATTCCTTATTTCCTTATACTAAGCAAATGGTAAGAACGAAAGCTAATTCTACCTAAGCATTTTAGAATCAAGTTTTAAGGGTTATCTAAGCGTGTTAAGTTTGTGCAAAAGAATTTGCGGTTCCTAATTTTACAATGCAAAGATAAGCAACCTCAGATGCCTCTGTCCTCACTGGGAGAGGATTTCCCTTACCCACTGATCCATACCAGATTCTTGGGCATAACATCCCTTCCTCTGGCCTGAAGTGATGAGACCTCTGCTTGCAGTAGAGTTTTACAACATAGATAGGTTGTATTTAGAGCTGCCTCACATAGCTTTGTCCTTATGTTGTTTTGCTGATGTTTCTAGGGATGAACAAGAAGCAGAAGGTGTCAGCCAAGGACGAGCCCGCTTCAAGCAGTAAAATCAGCGGTGCATCACAGGTGTTGTAACAACTCGTGTGACTACATAGAAATAGGGAACCATTGACTCATTAGCCTGGAAGAGTCTGATAAATACTCATGCTTGTTAAGTTTTGCAAAAATTTTTTCAAGTAGTCATTATTCTTAAATGAGTAAAGCTCATTCAATAAGCAATTGTGTCTACACCGTAGTTATTCAACTGGCATTTCTTGGTCTCTCAGCTACAACTCTATAGAGAGTCTCCTAGGCAGTAGGGGACAGTGGTGACCAAAACCAGACAAATATTCCAATCCTCTTTGAATCCTACGTTCCACCAAAGGGATAAAAACAAATTAGAAACATATTTAAGCAGAATGCCAGATGGCACGGGAAAGTAGGTTAGAGAAAAGGGATATTTGATGCTGCAGGGTAGAAGAGGGCACAGGAGTGAATGTTAAATGAAATGGTCAGGAAAGGATGCTCTGATAAATGAGATTTAAGTAAAGCCTTGTACATGGTAAGTGCAGAAGCCTTGTGGCTTTCTGGGAGAAAAAAGTGAGTGCAAATTCCATGTTGTTTCCAAGAAAACAAATAAATGCTGGGAAAATAAACATCTATCTGATAAGTAGTCTTGAGTTTCAGTTTACAAAAAGTGAGCAAAACAATGTGGCTAATCTTGTATCTGTGTGCAAAAACCCAGACCACCCTTGGTCTTCTACATGAGATCTTTCCGAAACTTCCGTGGCTTAGTAAATGATACTGTAAAAATGGGTTGATTTAAGATCATTTTATCATCTGGAATGATGAATTATAATGTTTGAAAAGATCATAAAAAATTAATTTTGTTTACTTTTTAAAAAAAGATGCCCAGCTTTCAACAAATACAAATCTGAGTTTTAATTAAATATTGTGAGACTACTGGTTTCTAATTTAGCATTATTTCAGTTCACTGATGTTTTGAGTGATTTAGTAATTATATGCACAAATTAAATGGTACAACAAAAATAGATGTTAAGAATCAGAGAGTACAAGGATATTGATGCTAATGGAGACTTTTTTTTTTTTCCGGAGCCATTTTAGTGACTTGTTTTTTACAATGAAAAATTTTTTCGTTAGAGCAACTGCCTATTTTTATTCTAATTTTTAAATTGTTTTGGAATTTAGTCACAGAAAAAAGGACAGCAATCCCAATTCCTGCAAAGCCGTAACTTAAAATGCATAGCCTTATGTGAAGGTAAGTACCGCAATGTCAGTTCTCTATCTTACCTGTGTTTGAGAATTCAAGTACATTTATAGATTATGCTCGATGCAATAGTGAAAGCATTACTCCCTGTGATCATCTCAAAGGGCACAAATGGAAAATGAGTACAACAGGGATCACAGAGGTTAAAACCAAATTGCAGAATTGGCAGAAATTCAGGCAGTGCTATATTTTATTCCTGGCAGATATTTCAGAATGGTATTATATCCTTTTCTGATCAAGTAATGCTTACCTCTTTTGTTACTGTGCTACCTTCCTCTCTAATTCGGTATTTGAGTATATGGTCCATTGAAAATCTTGAAAAATGAACCAGATGCTGAGAAGATAACCTAGTAGGGCTTTCTACCCCTGCACCAAAACTTGTCTTTCATTGTGAGCTTAGGACACAAAATCGATAGGTAGCTTGAAAGAGTATATACTTTTATGTTTACTTTAAAATTTGACTTTGGCTAAGTGTATGATTTTTCTTCTTGTGTTAGGTGTTTCTGTAGCCATTGTCAAATGTCTTTTAAGTGTCAAGTGTCTTTCAACACTTGATAGTTATAGAAGATCCTAAATTGATACCTACATAATTTTTAAGTTAGAACCTGTTTGTCTTTGATAATACTCAAGTAGTTTCCTTCCTGTTATACCAAATATTACTCAAATTACAAAGTCGTTACATGGCTTTTTATCACTTGTTTACAGTTCTTGATAGATAATTAGGTTTTTCACTTTTATTTGTATATGTATTTTTAATTTTAGATTTCAGAGGGATATAGTCTAAAGAAGCAGGGTTCCTTTCAAAATAAAACAGTTTGTTAACTTTCCTTCTCCTTTCTAGTGATCACCTCACCCGACCTGCACAAACACGGAGAAATATGGGTTGTCCCAAATACAGATCATGTCTGCACCCGGTTCTTCTTTGTGTAAGTGTAAATACTGAAATTTGTACGTTACTGTCTTCTCCACAGATCAGATAGTAGTGACTACGTTATTAGTTGATCACTTAGCTTATCATCAATATTAATCATTTTATTGCAGTAAACTTAATGAAAAAAGTGACAGTTAAATGCTATTAATTTTGATGAACTGGCCGGGCGTGGTGGCTCACACCTGTAATCCCAGCACTCGGGAGGCTGAGACAGGCGGATCGTTGTGAGTTCGAGACCAGCCTGGGCTACAAAGTGAGCTCAAGGCCAGCCTGAGTGACATAGTGAGACCCTGTCTCAAAAACAGGGCTGGGGATCTAGCTCAGCAGCCTAAGCGCTTGGCTGGCAAGCGCAAGGTCGTGAGTTCAATCCCCGTGCCCCCCCCCTCCAAATTTTTTTTGATGAACTGAAAAAAAGCAGATATTAACGCTGAAGGAAAACACTCTTATCTGTAACTATCTATGATTTGCAAGAGTTTAGAATGGGAAATCAGAGAATACATTCTTCTATCTTAGATTTATCTGCATTAGGTGCAGTGTAGGCTGTGGAAAAAAAGAAACAGTGCATGTTGATCTTTTTGGCCCAGCTAAGCTGTGTCAAAATATAAAAGCATTATTTTTGCTTACTAAATAATGGTACGATAGACCATTGGAATTTTCACCCTACCCTCGATTCCCAGCCCTTTTCCTTGCCAACTACTACCTCATCATGATACTCGTGCAGAGGGTATTTTAGGGAAGATTTGAGTATATGGTTTTGCACTTTGTGTAGTTTCTAAAAAGAAGCTGAAAAAAGATCTCGCTTTTTTATGAGCTGAGCCACAATAGTGGAATCGAGCTTGTTTCAGTGTATTGTACATCCATATTACCTTGCACGTTCAGCATTTGATCCGTTAGCTTGCTTGATGGATTCTTCATGTGAAATTTTTCTGAGATGCCTCATTTTCTTTTGGATGCTGTGAAAACTGTGACATTCTTATGCTATGTATTTACTGGCTATATGGTTTCCTAACAGGGAGACAGCAGTGAATATAGTGGAAAGAACTGTGTGTTTTTTTTTTTTTTTTTTTTTGTACAGTGATCAAGCCCAGGGATTACCTACAGTCATCCCTCCCCCCTTTTTTCTTTAAATTTTGAGATAGGGTCACCACTATTCCTCCAGCCTCAGGTCCCCAAAGTACTGGTATTATAGGTGTGTGCCGGTGTTCCATACTTTGGCAATGTCCCAGCAGTTTGAGTCCCACTCGACAGAAATTAGTCAGGTGGATGCGATGGGCAGGTATTTTGAAGACGACAAGAGACATTATGTAGCCATTGTTGATTTCTTATTATCTTGTTTTGAAATCCTGTATCACTTACACTGTTTTGTTTTGATTGGCTTTATTCTGTTTTATTTTGCTTGGTTTTATTCTCTTTAAAATAAAAAATAAAAAAAATAAATAAAAGAA
>RJWT010031764.1:0-14293 GCA_004365215.1 Cuniculus paca | reverse complement strand
CCTCCAATTTACCAAAACTATGTCTGGCATGAGCTGAAGGCCCACACAGTGAACTACATCTAGCTGTGCAGCCTTGGGACTGTGTGGAGAACCTGGTTTGATAACACAGAAGAAATGGACAGATTCTTAGAAACATGTCAATTACCAAAGCTGGGTCAAGAAGATGTAAAACTGCTGAATAACCCAATTTCAGTTAAGGGAATTGAAAATGTAATTAGAACCTCACCAACAAAGAAAAGTCCAGGTCCTGATGGATTCACAGCTGAATTCTACAAGAAATTCAGGGAAGACTTAATGCCAACATGCCTCCAACACTTCAAGGAAATTGAAAGGGAAGCAATTCTCCCTAACTCATTCCTGGAAGTGAGTACTACCCTAATACCAAAATCAGAGAAAGACCCAACCAAAAAGAAGAAATATAGGTCAATCTCCCTAACGAACATAGATGCAAAAATTCTCAATAAAATACTGGCAAACAGAATGCAGCAAGTCATCAAGTAAATTATACAGCACAACCAAGTGGGGCTCATCCCAGGAATGCAAGGATGGTTTAACATATGTGAATCAATAAATGTGATATACCATATTAATAGAGCCAAAGGTAAGAATCACATGATCATCTCAATAGATGCAGAAAAGCTTTTGATAAAGTCCAACATTCATGCATGATAAGAACCCTATGGAAAATCAGAATAGATGGTCTTTACCTCAATCTGATAAAAGCCATGTATGACAAGCCAACAGCCAGCATCATCTTAAGTGGTCAGAAACTGAAAGCTTTCACTCTAAAACCAGGAACAAGATAAGGATGTCCACTATCACCACTCCAATTCAATAAAGTGCTGGAAACATTAGCCAGTGAAATTAGACAAAAGAAAGAAATAAAAGGAATAAAGATAGCAAAGAAAAAAGTTAAATTATCATTATTTGCAGATGACATGATACTTTACAGACAAGACCCCTAAAACTCCATTGAAAGACTTCTAGAGGTAATAACCAAATGCAGTAATGTAGCTGGATACAAAGTCAACACTCAAAAATCAATAGCATTCCTGTACACAAACAACAAACTCACTGAGAAAGAAATAAGAGAAACCACACCTTTCACAATAGCATCCAAAAAAAAATGAAATACATAGGAATCAATCCAACAGAGGAAGTAAAAGATCTATTCAATGAAAATTACAGCACTCTGAAAAAAGAAATCGAAGAGGATCTCAGAAAATGGAAAGACATTCCTTGTTCATGGATAGGAAGAACGAACATTGTAAAAGTGGCCATTCTCCCAAAATTGTTGTACAGATATAGTGCAATTCCAATCAAAATACCATTAGCATAGCTCACAGATGCAGAGAAATCATTCCTAAAATTCATCTGGAACCAGAAGAGACCTACAGTAGTAAAGGCAGTTCTGGGCAACAAAGGCAAGGCAGGAGGCATCACAATCCCCGACTTTAAATTATACTACAAAGCTACTGTGATAAAATCAGCATGGTACTGCAATTTACCAAACCTATAACTTTATTTCTTGTTGGAAACATCTTTGCCTTGAACAAAAATGAGAATGAGTTATGAAGAAGAAGTAAAATTACTCAAGTGGTTTACAAGGTATAAATAAAGAAAGACTCACTCCTAATCTTTGTTTTTTGGACCTGAGTGGTCTTTCCTGCTTCAATGTCCACTGAGGTAGGACACATGTCATATACCATAGGATGCTGCCCCACCCTCTTAGAGGGCTGTCTCCTACCAAACTCTGAAACTCATCCACAGGCAAGTCATTCCATCTTTTCTATCAAACAACTGCATCTATGCATTTGGGGCATATGATAAAAAAAGACAGTTCCTCTTGGAAATATATGCATATTTTTCTGAAATTAAGTTGATGCTCCTTGATGATATAAGGGATTCAAATTAACCAGACTGCTGAGTGGTCTCAAATCCCTGAGGAATGGTGCTCCAGTGAGGATTAATCATTGCCACCCACTGTTGACAGTACTGATACTGTTATAGGACAGAGATAGGACCTCCAAATATAGGGGAAATATAACTCCCAGTCTGCTCGATGTCTGACACACCAACTTCATGTTCTCCAAAATGGAAGAACGAATTGTAAGAAACAATGGAGATTAAGAGCAGTAAGTATTTATTATGAGAATGAAAGCTCCTGCCTGAGAGACAAGAGGGGACCTGAAAGTGAGTTGTCCAAGAGTCTACTCCCCAAAGGAAGTTTTATAGAGCCAAATCATGAGGTGGGTGCAAAAGCATCAGGTGTGACAAACTATGGGCAACTAATAATATTACAAATATTGTCACTTAGGTAATATAGGTCCAATGAGGGAAGCAAACCATATAGTTTCCAAGGAAGTATACATGGAAAGAACAAGGATCTTTCCTGGGAGGGATAGGTCAAGGAGGTCTTGGTCTTCCACCCAGGTTACTGATGCCTATTTAGAAAATCAATCATTATTGTTTATCCCTCAGGGAAGTATGTAGGTATAGTTATTCCAACTTTGTGTTGAGGCCTAGCCGCCAACAAATGTGCCTCCACCTAGAGTTGTAATCTGTTCTTATCTTCTGCACTGACTTCTTTGAGGGTCTAGCCCTCTCTGACCTCATAATATTTTTACCTAGCTTAGTTGTCTATAATAATACTTCTGGCCATCTTTGGCAAGGGAAGTCCATGTTGAAGAGCCCAGGAACTTTGAAGCTTTTGCATCATGCAGGGGAAACTGAGTAAGCTCTTGGGTGAAGCATCCAATCACCTTACCAGTGAGATCACTCATCTACTTCAGCATGCTATTCTTCCAAAAACAATTATTTTCTTCATTAAAATATTCTCTTGGATGTCTCTTATTTCTTGTTCCAATTTGAATTGCTTATTGCCTGGTTTTACTATATAACCATTATGCTAGTCATTTGAGGATCTATTTTATTTCAATTTTGGAGCTTATTTCACTGTACCTTAGATTTCTTATCATCATTTTTTTGGTGACTATATTTAGTTTCCTGGAATTCATGTTTTAATACTAATTATAGGAAAAATTGTATTCCTACAAAAATGAAAATATTCTTATTTTTAATGCTTAATTAAATATTTTGATTAGGTATATAATCTAAGACATAAAACATTTTCCTTCACAGCCTGAGTACATATGTTACTTCATTTACTTTTAGTAATCAATTTTGCTGGTGAGATATCAGCTGCTACTCTCATTCACATCCTCTGTAGGTAACCTGGTTTTTAGAATCTTTTTTGTATCCTTGTTATTCTGAAATTTTATGAGAATGTTTTTGAAAATAGTTATTCATTTTTGTTTAACTTTTCTCCTGGTATTTTTCAACCCTTTTGTTTGTTTGTTTGTTTGTTTTTTGATGCTTGATATTTGGTGCTTGACATTTCAACTTTCTTCTGAATATTTTCTCCTGAATATTTATCCCATTATCTGGTAAATTCCACAAAAACCCCATGCCTTGGGGTTTGGCACCTTCTAGACAAGAACAAACTTTAATCAAAGTATGTATACAAAGTTATGTCTAATCAAAGCATGAGCATTAGAGCTGACAGGTAAGAGTTTAGAAATTGTTTTTAAGTTATAGTAATTGTAACCCATTGGCTCTTAGGAACTCTTACTGATGGAGTCTGACATTTTGTCATAAATGCCTCTAGTTTTAGTTATGATTATCTCTAAATTTTTGATAATGTAGGAGAACCAGATTAATACATTATTTTAACAAATAAAAAGCTCTCTTCTTAAGTTTTTATATGTGAGCAACAATATGTACTGTAATTGTAAAAACCAGCCTCAGCATCATTTTGATTAGCTGATAACTTGGAGATATATATATATATATATATATATATATATATATATATATCTCCAAAATTGGAGTCAGGCTTTTAGTCATAACTAAAAGGAATGAGTAAAGAGAAAGTTACCCCAATTACAGTTTAAGCAAACATATATTTTGGTGACTGAGGTACAATGCCTGGAAGGACTACCAGAGTTGAGGAGGACAAAGAGATACTTGCCAATGTCCAGCAATCGGCTGGTTTTTACCTCTTGTCATGATTACTCAGGGTTCCTCTGCAGAGATGACAGGCAGAGATAACAATCTGACCAGAGGGAGGAGAAAAGTGCCCCAAGGCCCTTCAATCCTGCTGGACCAGTTGATAGGATGGGTCTGAACTCTGGGGCCTTAGCCTCAGAGAGCATTCTGACCTCCAGTGGTCACATTTGCAGTCAGGGCATGGCTTGGGGGACCTCCTAAGGCAGTCCCTCTTAAGGTGGCCTGGCTTGTGGCAGTGATAGCAGGTAGGTGTAGTCTTTATCAAGCTCTTCTTGGAGCCCCAAGAATCAGACTTAAGGTGTGTTTTTTAAGGCCACAAAAAGGCAGCCATTTTTTGGTCTCTTTGTTTTTTCTCTTTGGCTTTCTTCCAGTCCCAGTTATAAAATATTAAGGAAGCAGTTTTTACTAAAGAATCAAGTGAACTATATGGAGCAAAGGCCATCTTTTATAGTTTGTTTTCTAATATCTGGACTTGAATGGCTAATAAACATGTCTTTAAGCAAAATCTGTCCTTCTATTGAATCAGGATCTGTGGACATATGTTTTATTAGTGCCTCTAATGAACAATCTAAGAAGTCAAAGGGATTTTCAGCTGAAAAATAGCTGACAATTTAAAATAATGAGAGGTGTTGGTTTTTGTCCTTCTTAGACCTTGGAGAATACACACTTGAAAATGTCTCCTGCTCCAATCTCCTGATTTTGCTGTCAAGCCACTTAGGGTCTTGGCTGGGGACTGCTTGTGCCCCAGTGGGAACTGGTGGTTCCCCTGGCTGTCTGTCTTCTGGCCTTTTAAAATTAACAATATGATATTCATCTCCAAACGCAATAGCAGCTTGTAATGCTGCCTGTCTCTCACTAGAAGTCAATGGTTGATTTAAGAGTAACATTACATCTTCCCAATCTAGCTTATAGGTCTGAGTAAATCCTCTAAAGACATTGATGTACTTGTCAGCATCATCTGACAATTTTCCTTGTTCTAACTTAATTTGCTCTAAGTCACTGAGAGAAAGAGACCTATGAATGAAAATAACCTTGTAAGGATTATAATTATACCTGGACCATAAATAAGATTTATCTCTTAATGTAAAGAAAGTCTGAACATAAGGCAATTCTGACCATTTTCCTCTTTCTTACAGTATGATTTAAACTATAAAAGAACATCATAATTAATACTTTCCTCTGCGTTCCATTTTAGCGAGGGTAGGTAGGCCATGCACAAGTGCAGAGAAATATCAAATGGCTCTTTTTCAACATGGAAGGGTTGAACATCTTCCAGTGCTTAAGAATGCATTCCAAAAGAGTAAGGGGCTTTGGCATTGAGTTACCCAAGTCTTCAAGGTGAAAAGCAACCTATAATAACATGAAACCTTTTTTTTTGTACCAGGAATGAAACTCAGGAACTTTCGCTGAGCTCTGTCTTTAGCCCTGTAGTGCAAAAGACTTTGATATGAGTTATCTAACTATACAAAAATAGGAGACAATAAAGGCATCCCTTTCTTAGTCTTATTTGATAATATCCTCAAGGTGTTCCTCAGGTTGACTCTGCTCCAGGGTAGGTGGATGCCATCTAGAGAGTAGAAGACAAAATTTGACCAGCCTATCCACCATTGAACTGGTGCAAAATTTTATCTTCCCTGATAGCTTATGAACTTTGTTTCCATATGACGCTTACAAGTTATTGTAACAGGAATGTTTAAAGAAGGAAGCATAACTTCGTAATGAACTACTGCTTTTGTTCATTGGAAGAGGGTATACCTAAAAAGGTGAGTTGTAAGTAGTTAGAGTGCTCCTCAGGTCGTAAAGGAGCTCACCTCTAGAGATAGATAAAACAATTGACTGGAGGAGTTTTGACCATGCACTAGGGCAAAGAAGTCTTCAGACACTTGTGTCCCCCATCTAATTACCCAGGTAACCTTTCTTAGCAACAGGACAAGCTATACTTTATGTAAATTTCTATATTTCTTAATCTGATAGGTTAAATTTATAAATTATCATCTAGCAATCACATTTTATATGTTAGTAAAGGCACATGAGTCTTTAGGCACACAGAAAAGGCTATTTACTCATAATTAACATATGTAAGGCACAAATGCAAATCATTTCCCTACTAGCTGCTGTGCAATGTAAATAGCTGTTGCAAGCTGCCTCAGTTTAATCTCTGAAGTGAGGGATAGTCTGAGTAATCTAAAAATCTAATGAAAAGTTTGGGGAGAGTGTGTAGTCTACTAGCAGAGAAATAAGTATGATAGGTTAAGTAGAGATTTTCTGTGGTCATGAGCCAATGTCTACTAAAGAACCTTTGGAAGATCACAAGAGAGTCACCCTGGACAGGACTCAGCTGTTCTCAGTTTCTATTGGCCCAGATAACCAAAGGTCAGTCTCCAGAAAGGAATCCAGCTGTCTGTCTGGTCAATATTCCATTGATTCCATTGGCCACTGGCTTCAGTGGAGATTCACCAAACAGATACTGGGGAAACCTGTCCTCTGCTTTTAAGGGTGACAGCAGCATTAATTAGCTGGCAGAGTGACCACCATTTGTCAAGGTTCTAAAAGGGATAGTTAAAAGCCTGAGCAAGATCATTACCTAGTGCTTTATAAATTTATAACAAAGTTTTTAAAGTCCATAACTTGAAAGGTTGTTGACCCTTCTTAGTCTAAGTGTGTTTAGGTCCCATAAATGTGCTGCTTTTGGAAATAGCTCCTTCTATTTTCACATAGAAGTCAGTTCTTTCCACTGTGTCTCAGGTTCAATCTCCAGAAGAGGCTGTGCCCAGAACACTAAACTGGGACATGGCTTTTATGTGTGTTCTCCTAGATGGGCAAAATTCCGATGTGTCATCTGACCCAGAAACAGGGTATGTGTCCCTCATCTATGATGACTTCCCTGTCTTCAGCATTAGCAAATGCTCATTTTCTATGGGCTTAACTTAAGAGGAAAAGATTGGAACACTCTAGAGTCCTTTCTGATTTTACATGCCTCTATAAGGAAAGTACAAAGTGGGGAAGATGATTAGAAGTAAAGCCAAAGAATGGAAACTGAAGCAGAACAGGCTGGACATTTCCTCTAGAGTGTAGAGGAGGATCAAAGCTAGACTGTCTCAGTGAAACCTGTCCTCTAAGATTTCAAGGCCAGCCACCAGCCTAATGCTGTTTAAATGGTGGAAGGAGTTCCAGTTTTATTGTAGGCATGTATATTTTCTAGGTTTCATTTAAGAAGACTCATTTTGTAGAAGTTTATATTAAAGTCTACTAAGGGTGTTCTAATATTATTTTCTCTAGTGCTATTGTCTAAATACAGTCAAGCAAGGAGTACCAGTAAATTTAGCCACTAATTTAAATGCAACATGTACAAGAACAAAATAATAAAAATGCCCCATTAAAGGAATATCATAACTTCCCCATGTTTTAGCTTAGATTTATCATTATTTTAACAAAGCTATATAAGAGACAAGGAAATTAAAAACAATGGGCAAAAACAGATCCCAAGCAATTATCACAAGTAATTATAAGCAACTGGCAGAGACAAAGCAAAATTTGAAGCATAAAAATTTGTTACCTAAATGAGTCCCAGTCCAGAGTCTATGAAATAAAAGCCAACTCTTACTTCCATCCCAGTGATTTGGTGGAAGACCTCCAAATGATATAGGGGAACTAAACTCCCAACCTACCAGATGTTCCATACAAGTTCATGCTTTCTTAAATCGAAGAATGAATTTTAGGAGCAAGGGAAGTTATGAGCAGAATATATTTATTGGCAGAAAGAAAGCTTGTGTCTGAGAGACAGAAGGGGTCCTGAATGGGTTACCCTCTTCTTTTTTCCTTTCTTAATTATAGTTTTATTAAGCCTATAGGTAATGACCACACCTAGGAACTTTATGAAATATGCAGAATTCACTGTCTTATTCTCTCCTAAGGGGTGTGTGTGTGTGTGTGTGTGTGTGTGTGTGACACAGTGCCACAGCTTCCCACTGCAGACCCTGCCTCGACTGTTCCATCATGGACTTGAGGGAGGGCTTGGACGAGAATCAGAAGAGGGGACTTGAACACCCACATCTTGCTGGTCACCTTGCCCATCCATGAAAGGTTCTCCTTTCTTTGCTGTGGCTGTGAGTCAGAGCTCCTAGGAAAGGACAGCATTCCTTCTCTCCAGTCCATTCCCAACCAGGCAGAGAAGCTCCATTCCTCTCACTGCTCTTCATTTTCCTTCCATCAAGCATTGAGTCCTATCAACAAAATGCTCATTTTTTTTATAAGTAAAGATATTACATTTAAATAGAATTCAAATACAGATATTTAAAAGAAAGCCTCACAGACATACCTGGATGCTAAGTTCATTGTTTTCTGATCACTCAATTAAATGAAGGAGTGACATGTTTGGGAAATCTGTAGCTTAGGCAAAGTAGAAGCAGGTTCTTTATCAAATTGCTTGCTTTTTTTTTTTTCTGTCCTGTTTGGGCCATGAGTGCATCTTTTAGTGAATTCTACTTGCACCTTATACATCATTAAGTGTGCTGGAAATGGATGTTGCTAGAAATATTATTCCTTTTCTAATTTTGTTAAGCTCCTAAATTCTATATAGGTACATAGGAATATCCTCTGTCTACTACTTTCTGAATTGACTTTTCTTTCTCTCCCTTCCCTCTGTATTTGCTTACTTGTTATTGTCTGTTATAATCAGGTCCTCAAACAATTCATTTCTTTGGCTATATTCTTAGGATTCCTCTTATTTCTAGAATCATAGAATCCCAGGGTTCGAAGAAAAGACCCTTGCTTACTTGGTAACATTTGGAAATGAGCTACATCTGATGAGAACTTACTGGTCATTGAATCTATGCGCTGGTTGTGACTTCACATTCTGGAAGAGGTTCTAATTGTCCTAACTTGAGGACTATCCTTTCCATATATAACAATGTTGGACACAGAGCAAATATGCAGTAAATTCTTAGTATTCACATGAGCATTATTTTTGTACTTTGATTCAACTTACATGTTCTTTCTTTCTTATATCCCCTGATGTTCTCAGAGACTTTCTTTGGAGCAGTTTCACAGATGCTTTTAGTTCCAAGAGGGATTTGAGAATCCTGAAATTCAGTGTCTGAGACATGCTCATTGCCTTCTAAATATCTGGCATTCTTTGAGAGGGCAAACATAAATGCAAAACAAACAAGCAAATAAAAAATTACAGCTTTGTTGTTCTATTTTCTGCTCAACACTCATGTGAAGACAAAAAAAATAAAAAATATGTGATCTCCTATCTGGGATCCTAGCTTTTCTTTTTCATTTTCCACAGGGAAGCAAAACAAAACACCCACCCTCATAGTGCGTAGCCCTATCAGTGAGTACTACGGCATCTGACTCTGGGGTGGAATCCTGCCTCATCTACATTGCTAACCTTGCGGCTGTGGGCAAAACTATCCAACCATCTGCACTTGTCCGGCTTGCTTATCTGTGGAGTTGGGGTGAAAAGCAGAGCACTTGTGCAGGTCCTTCTCAGGATGACGTTATTAAAACATCACACTTGGGGAACTTCAGACTGTAACAGTGCCTAGGGGGAGGGCAACAAATCCTCTACACAGTAGCTATGCAGGCTCCTGTTGCTCTCACAGAGAGAGAAATTACAGTGTACGGATGAGACACTTGTGCTCACCCAGCACTCAGCATTAGATTGGACTGGACGCTGCCCCTGCGGTGTGACTCTGAGCAAGTCATTCAGTTCCTCACACATCAGTGTCCTCTTTCCTTGAATAGAACAAATACCCACAGCTTCCCATGATCATGGCACTTTATACAGGTGATGCTGAATGAAAACAATGGATTCATACTTAGGCACAGCAAGTACTCATAAGATGCTACTTGCTGGCCAGAGTGTTAGCTCAGTGGCACAAGTGCCTGCTTAGCATGTGCAAGGTCACGAGTTTGATCCCTGCCTCCCCCCCGGCAAAAATGCTACTTGCTAGATGAAAGAAATTGTCCATTTTTATGTGTCTGTTTAGGTTCCTGATTTTAAAAGTTCTTTTGGAAAGCTCTCTGTCATTTACTTTCAATTTGTACAGGAAACTTACTGTCTTTTCATAGACATTTCATTTGGTAGTTCTTTGCTTTCCTGAAACTTTTCTCCACTTTTTCCCACAAAAGACAATTCAAGTAGGGTCACTCACACACATAATTTTGAAAATAGCACTGCAAGATTTGAAGTGGAGGTGGAAAATGAAACTTTTTCACATGACAGTCCCTGTTACGGCAATCAAGAATGAAAATACTCAGCAGGTCAGGTAATTGTTGCTGTCGTGACTCATGGGATGCCTTGCATTTGGAATGTCAGGGTGTGCGCGTGAGAGAAAGTGTGTGCACCCCTATGTACACTGGCTTCTTGCCTCTTGAACTTGATTTTCCTGCTCTGACTCACGTGGTCTGGGAGTAACAACAGTGGGACACCCTGGCTCCCACTCTGACTTTCCTCTGAAAGGAGTCCTTTCTGCTGCCTGCCTTAAGGTCTCCATTATCCCAGTTAGCCACACCCAGAGCTCCCTGGCCAGCCCTCCACCCTGCCATCCTGCTCTGGCACTGCCGCATGCTCGCTGAGGCACATTATGCAGTTTATGGTTGACCTGTCCTACATTGTTCACCTTTTTCTCTTCTTTTTTCTAGGTTCCTATCCTTGCTTTACCTAAAACACGGCTCTGTTCTTACAATACTGACATCCTGCTTTCCTCCTCCATTGAGAAGTCTCCAAAACCGACTCCACAGTGGGGCGCATGGTGGCTGGTGGCACTGACCGTGCTTGTGGCCACCTTTAATTGCCTTTCTCTGCTCACCATTCTTTGAAGCCTTTGCCTTTTATGCCTGCAGCCTTCCTAAGATCGATGGCTTAGCATCCTCTGATGACCCACTTCACATCCAAAGATGATTCAACCACTGACTTGTGTTCTTTTCTCTATTTTGCCCCTCTAGACTTCACTTAGGAGCACAGTATTTCTATTGATTGCCTCCTCAAGGTCTTAGTTCTTACATCACTCAAAAACAAATGCTGTAAATTGAACAAAGTTTCTCTTGACACTTTCCTTCTATCTTCCTCAGAAACAACCACTGTTCCCAATCAGAGTGCATTTTCTAGTCCTGTTTCCTTATGTGCTTTTGTACTCCATACTAATATATATATATATGCAAATGTATAATAGGACCAAATGACTACTGACTCAATGAACGTGCAGCTGCACATATGTATGTGTGTATACATACACATAAATATGTGCCCTCCTACATATATACACACACACAGATGGCTTTGCATATGTATTTGTGAGTATATTTTCATAGAAATCATATTGCTTTATACATATTATTTGGCCACTTGCCTTACAACTGAATAACATGTCTTGGAAATTTTTCCATGTTGGTAGTAGGAAGGAACTCCCTGAGGCCAGGCGGCACACAGGGAGACTTAGAGATCGTCTGCCTGCACCTGCCCGTCCCCATTGCAGGAAGGAACTCCCTGTGCATAGGCAGCTTGCAGAAAGAGCCAGCAGATCCACCACTACCCACTAGCCACAGATAATAGAAGCCTGCTTCCTGGCAGCCAGTCGGGACCAGGGACACACAGCCGGGTAAGCCCTGTGCACCTGCAGGCTGCCATTGGAGGCCCTTGCTTCCTTCAGGCTGCCACCACCCACTGGGAGAATCAGGCAAGTGCACCCCTGTGTGCCTGCCACCACTGGGGAGGTCCCAGAATAGGCAGGTAGCCTGAGAGAAGCAGCCCCCCCACCAGGCACCCCAGCTATCGGGAAAGCCCCAGTGTAGCTGTGCAGGTCTGGAGAAGCCCAGCTCACGCTCCCCTACCTCCCTATAAACCTAGGCTCAGAGGAAACCAGGTGCCTGTCCTAATCCCCTACACCTTGGAGGGGCGGCCATTGTGGGAAGTGCCTGGGACCCTGCAACCAGCTTGTTGGGAGGAACCCAGGAGAATGACAAGAGGAAGGAGCAAAAGGCAATCTCAGACCTCCAGCCCACAGAGAGCAAATCTGGGAGATACAGTCATGGAAGAAAATAGAAGTCATACACCTGAAATCTCTGAGAGGATAACAACAGAAATAAGAAACAGCTTCATGAGATTGTAAAAGTAATCAGATCAGAAATAATATCTCAGATGAAAGAAGAAATGAAAAACATAATGAAAGAATTCCTAAGCATATCTAAAGAAAGCACTTAGATACGAAAGGCCAACAATAATAGCATGGCAGAGACAAACCAATGTTTGCTGTTTGTAACCAGTAGTGTAGATGGCCTCAATTCAGCAATAAAAAGAAACAAGATCCATTAATATACTGCATGTAAGAAACACATTTAACTCAAAAGGAAATTCATAGACTGAAAATCAAAAGGCAGAAAACAATTGTTCCATGCAGCAGAAGACCAGAAAAAAGAAAGGATAATTAGCCCAGCAACCACAGAACAGATAAGAAAGATATAGCATTTTCATACAATAGAAAGCTATCCAGCTACAAAGTAGGATAATGTTGAGGTTCTGTGGCTACAGCTGGAGATCAAGTTTGTGGGTAAAACAGTTTGAACTCATATGGGTGAAAACTAGTATTAAAAAAACAGGAGTTAGTGGGACCCAGAAACACAATAAATATTAGGGGAGGAAATACCTAGGAGGAGAAGGTGGTAACCAATATTAATTTCTTACTGTCTTATCTTGAACTCTTGTAATGTTTTCACAAATTTCGTAGGTTTGGTTCTGTTCTGCCTTGTTTTACTGTGTCAGATGGTATGGGCGGCTAGTTTGAACATAATGGGATGTATTATGGTAATCATGGCTGGTTTCCAATTATCTCATTTTGTGGTCCTATAATGCTTTCATTCTTCCATTTAATTGGTTTTATTGTTTTATTTTGTTTGATTTTATTATATGTGATGGTATGAACAGCTATTTTAAAGAAAAAGAGACATTATAGTAACCATGGTTCATTTCCTGTTATCTGGTTTTAAAGTCCTGTAATGCTTTCATTCTTTTGTTTTGATTGGTTTTAGTCCATTTTCTTATTATTTGATTTCATTGTATATGAGGGTATGGACAGCTATTTTGAAGAGAGCAAGAGACACTAGGGAAGCCATTGTTGACTGCCTATTGTCTTGTTTTGAAGTCCCATAATGCTCTCATTCTATTGTTTTGACTGGTTTTATACTATTTTGTTTTGTTGGATTGTATTATGAGATGAAGGTGTGGACAGCTATTATGAAGAAAACAAGAGACCTTATGGTAGCCACTGTTGATTTCCTGTTGTCTTGTTGTAAGATCATGTGTTACTTGCATTGTTCTTTTCTGATATGCTTTGTTCTGTTTCATATTGTTTTACTCTCTTTAAAATAAAAAAATATAAAATAAATAAATAAATTTTTCCATGTTAACATATTGCTCTATTTTGTTCATTTTAATTGCTTTATAATATTGTGTATCATGGATATTTATTTGTCCATTTATTTACTGATAGGCACATTAGCCATGTGTCTTTCCACTTATAAACAGTGCTATGGCATAAATCTTGGCAAAATTAATTGCTCATATATATCTGTGTTTTTAGAAAATTGTTTCTTTGAATTGTGAAGGAAAATGTTACAGAAATTTTTAATAAAGATTGCTAAGTTGTCCACCATAAAGACGGCTGTAATATACTTTCCTGCTGTGTAGGAGAATATTTCCCCACATGCTCACTAATATCAAATATTATTGATTCTTTCAATTTTGCCAATCTCGTATCTATGTTTGATCCATATTTTACTGATCATTAGTTAGATTAAGCATCTCTTTTTACTTTCATTGCCCTTCCTCATTACAAGTGTATTCTTCATTTTTTTTCTCTTTTACTCAGATTTCAGAGAAACAAATTCTCTTGGTGCCCAAGAACTAATTTCCCCATGCTCTTTTGTTTCTCAATTTATCTCTCTTCGGCATCTTCAGTTTTGTGTCTTCATGGATATCTTCTCTTTGACCTTCAAATATAATCAAAGTGCAGTTACCTTGGTATAAAAGCCTGCCTTCAAACCCACCACTCCCTTTCACCCCTCCCTTGTTCACTGCACTCTTAAACTTGTCAACAGTGCTCCTCGCTCACTCCTGTCACTGCCTCCAATCAGTGAAGCTGGTGATTCTACCAAGTTATAATTTTATTGATTTGGAATAACCCTTTTAAACCTGTTCCCATCCCTCTTTTTCAATTTTATTAGT